>JACEIK010000303.1:176019-233797 GCA_018107945.1 Datura stramonium | reverse complement strand
CTTAAAACCAAGAAATTATGCACATTCCAGGTATGTTTATATGGGTATAAGGTATTTTGTGCGTAATGTGCAGGAAAACAGGTCTGGAAGTGATTTTGGTTGAATTAATGCGGAACACAACTGAAAGAGGACTCCTAGGTACTTAACTAGTCGTTGGGAGGAGGCACGACCCGTCACTTGAGGCGTTGGAAAAAAGATGAAGTTTTGAAAAAGTAAAACAGTGCACTTGACGAGTTGGAGGAACGACTCGTTACACTTGGTAACGAGTCGTGAGGTCAATCGTTAGGATTTAAAGAGAAAAATTCACCCAAGTTTCCAGTAGAGTTAACAACCAACATCACGAGTCGTCGCTTGAAGGAACGATTTGTTGGCAAGCTACTGGAGCTATCCGTGAAGTGCACTGGAATTTTTGAGGAAGTAGACCACGAGAGACCTTATGATTCGTGCTAAGGCATGACAAGTCGTTTGGTGACCCATTGCCAGACCTGGGTAAGTTGCTGAGGACGATTGATTGAAAGAAAGGAACGACTCGTCAAAAGGCCTAACGATCCATCACATGGCCCGTTGCCGCTGCCGACCTGGTTTCCAGATTTATTTAGGAAAAGGATTCTTTGTATTATAAATACCCAGTTTTAGGTTTATTTTAGGAGGATGTTGAGAGGACAATTTTTCGGAGAATCTTGAGCAATATTTTTGAGAAAGTTTTCATACAATTGTTCTTGATTCAAGATAAGAAATCTACATTGTAAGTGCAATGTATTCAATCTACTTGGTTTTATCTACTTGGTTTTTTCTACAATACTTTGTAAGTGCACTATGATTCTTCTATACTTTGGGATTGCAATAACACAAACATGAGAAGTTAAAACCCATAAACTAGGGCTTGTGGGAAACCAAGATGAATTAACACACATAGGTAAAAATACTTAGTGATTCTTGAACAAAGTTTTATGCATGTATTGTTTTTCCCTTCGTTTTAATTGATTCTTATCGTTGCAAACTTTAGGACTTGCCTTATTCTTACTTACCAGATCAAGGAGGTAAAGAACGGAAAAAGGATTAACAACGGAGATTTGAGGCTACCAACCCTCATCTAATAGTTTGAACTTGTCCGAGGGATAGGTAATCCGATATTAAGTGTAAGGGTCAACTAAAGTACACTTGTATACAAACCAAGTTATGCAGTGAAAATCATCTAGATAGGGGACCAACCATTTAGATGAACCTAAATTACCAATATTGCATGTTAAACACCGGAAAAGATCACTAGTGTAAATCCTTGTGGTTATGAAATCTTAAACATAATTCTAGTCTAGTTGTAAATTGAATATAAACCCAATTTGTTACGCATCTATTACTTTTACTTTTGGTATATTATTCCATATTTTCCCTTAAAGGAAAGTCAATCAATAGTAATAGTTATTTGCATTAACCTAAGTTCTTACCATTTCCCGTGTGGGATCGACCTCAACCTTTGTTGGGTTCTATATTTGACAATCGACCGCTTATATCTCAATTGCAGGTGTAATTTGGCTTACATCATCTTTTCTCCTATATTATGATTTGAATGGAGAAATGTTTGAAAACCTGAGCCCTATGTTTACATTATGATATTTACTATATGATCATGTTGTCCTACTCTTATGAACTCTATGTATTTTAACCGGGCCCGCTACTGTACTGCGGGGCGGTCCATTTCGCAGGTATTGACCGCATACTCTATGTCAGACATTTCATCATACATGTCCGAGGGATCGGGCCTCACCGCATCATTAGCCCCTGCTCCTCTTAGACCTCGCCCAACCGTGCTGGTGAGTCCTCATCCTTTGAGGACGTTCATTCAGCTATAGTTTGTTGTCTTTTCTGGGCCACACTTTGTCGAGCTAGTTGGGGTTATCCACTCAGCCTACTCGCCATGGTAGAGGCTTTTAGACATTACAGTAGAATAACTTGTCATTTTTTACTCTATTTTAGATTGATATGCGAATGACTTTCGTTTAAGCACGTTTTATTATATCAGTATCTTCAGCAGTATGCTCTTAATTATCATGTTCAGAGGCAAGTCATGGATTGACTTGAGCCTCGGGTTCTTTTTGTCCTGTACCGATCCGGGCCTATGTTTGGGCCACATGGTGGACCAACCACCTTTTCCTCTCTCATTACTTTCATGCTTTGTTCATATGACAAAGTATTAGGAGGTTAGGATACATAGTCACTTCTGGCATCTCTCTATGTCTAGAGGGTGAAAGGTATCGAGAAGGGCAAAAGAAGAGAAAGGCTAACTCCAATGACAAGGAGGTAAGTGCCCGAGAGGTAGTGGGGCCAGCCCGTTTGAGCGGATGGAGGCGGAGATAGGCACCATGAGAGAGCTGCTGTCAAGGTTGCCTGGGATTCTTCGAATGGTGCATCATCTAGTGCTTCTAGACCCCAAGGGCTTACAAGGAGTGGCTTCTAGTTTGCGCCCATGTTGAGCTTAGGAGGATCTGGAGAAAGAGGAAAAATGGCATTCCCGGGATAAACTATTTGTCCGCATTTGGAAGGGGGTAAAGTGGATTTTGAAGACCCGCTCCCGCCTCTAAGATTCCATAGGTGTCCAAAGAGGACGCCCTGTAGTACTTCTTTCTCGATGAGTTTGAGCATGAGGATTTCAGTGATGGCAGTGACGAGGCCTCTTCTAGGTAGAGCCACTGCAAATCTCCCTCTCCCTCTCCCTGCCCCCCTTTAGCTCAATTGTTTTCTTTCCCTTGTACGGCCACATGTTGAACACCCCCTTTCGTTACTTTCTTTGGATACTTTTATTTTTCCGCTTTTGATGTGTGGAGTACTGCTTTGGGTATTCGAATGAAAAATAAATTATATTTGGCCCTTTATCTATATAACTCGTAGTTTAAAGTATGCATATATTCTAATCTCACAAACCTTTGAAAGAATTTGAAAAAATGTCCCCAAATAGGGGATTTTAAGGCATGGGTCGACCACTATCCGCCGCAGCGGTCACTTTTCAGCCAAGGCTGAACTAATATGGTAATATCATTCTCGCTGTAGCGAGTCCATGATAGCTGACTAGAGTTGTACAAAGACTTGCTAGGTGCCATTTCACGCATCACTTGTCTCCGTATACAAAATGTATTTCCTGAATACTTGTCTCCCAGATACTATCGTTCCTAATTCATCATCATTCTCACATACAACTATCAGTTCACACATCCATATAACTACGTTATTAGATACCAATTGAAATCCTATAGATATCAATTAAGCTTGTCGAAATACGAATTTTAATTCTCTAAATACATATTAGACTCAACCTAAGAGGATATCACAAAGCTTGACCGCACGATAAAGAAAGAAATTAAGTGAAAACTTCCTAGATGTCTTGTAGCTTTTCGAAGATTAGATGTGGATCTAGACACCAATCCATGAAACTCTACTTAACATTGCTCATCAGACTAGTAGTCCCGGGTTCGATACCAAATTGACATGATCCAAATAAGAGAATTGTGTGGGTACCTACATCGACTCTAGTTCAATAGGAGAACCCTTTTTTGAAACAACATATATAAATATTAAAATCCTCATTAGTTTACATATACCATCCCTACTTTAGTCTTTCCAATAAAAGCCTTTTTAAACCCATAACTCTCCCAAAGATCTAAATCTAGATAGATACAAGAGCTCTTACCGAAATACTAACAAAGAAAACATGCCTCCACCTTCGGAGAGAACGCGTGAGCCGATGCTGAGTACGTCACATCAATATGATACGAAAAATCACCGCTACAACCTATACCCAAAAAGAAAAGGTGTAGCAAGGTATTACCGCACATAGTATTAGTAGGCATCATCTGCCAACTAATATTAGTTCACGCAATAGTATATAATCAACATGCAATAGATTAAATAATACTAACCACAACTATAACATACACATATATCCTATCCAGTCCACAAATCAATTCATCAATTTCATTATACATTTATATTCTATCAAGTTCAACAATCAATTCATCAACTTTTACAAGATCATATTTGTCACGCCCCGCCTTGGGGGGTTGACTCGGCACCGTGCCTATTAGGATCAACGTTGTAATTACGTGAGCCTAAGCACATCCGGTGCCCTGGCCGGCTCTAACTCGCATTCATGGAATCACCTGGACAGATAATGGCTATAATACAGCCCGGCCGGCTGTGCCTATAGCCACCTCGTACTATAACATCGCCAAACTGTAATCACATACATATAGGGAAACCTATGCGGGCCGGCTGCGCTACCATGCCGACTAGTTACTTCGAATCAAAATAACAAGATAAAAGCTACGTGACCGAAGGTCACCACATTGACCCAGATATAGCCTCAAACGGCCAACATAATCAATAGTACTAAACAACTAAACATACACATGGCCCCACACGACCGCCAATAACTAACCATAGGAGATATATACAACGGTGTTTCTGTGATTATCGATAAGACAGGTCGGGACAGTGGCCCCGACCTACCCGCATCTATACAACAAATGAAAATGATGTAAACTCAATAACAGCTCCCGACATGACAAAGAGCCGATGACTCGTGCTGGCTAGATCACGAGGGATCGGGCTCCTCGTCTATAGGTGTACCGCAGTAAGTAATGCAACGCCCTAGCTGTGGCGCACTACCGGTACTGAGTATGCAAAGCAAACCGAACATAACCGAATATAAGCAACATAACTAGAAATTCAAACTGAGGAAGCATTCAAATCGTTAGACTGAGTAGAATCTCAAACAAGCTTATCTAGACTAAAAGTAAGGTAGAATCATACCGTCGCTCATGGCGACCCGCTGCTCCACGCCTAATAGATATCATGTATATACAATATATATAAATATACAAGGACCTATACCATCTCATAAGCTGAAAGGTGCCAACCAACACACAATCTATATACCCCTACCTCGGGTCAAACCATCCAAAAATAAAATCACTCCACTTGCCTACTATCTACGAGCACTATACCGCCCCCTTGGGTCTCACCCGGGCTATGGCCTCGACTATAATTGAAGTCCGAGTCCAGAGGACTCCAGAATCGTAAACCGTAATCTGTATCTATAATCTGCCCCGGGCGCAAGCGCACAACAGGTAAGCTATACCGCTAAGTGCCGATCAACCCGATATGGGAAATGCTGCATCTCATCTTTGTCCTATCATGGGAAGGCAAGCAATTCCTTGGAGTGACGTATTCTCACCCTCCGCGGCGAGTCGACACAGCCTATTAACCTAGGGCGGCGAGGACGCTCAAAAGGGTGCCTCATAGCACAAATGTGTCTCAACAAACAATAATCACGTATAGCAAGCATGTTCCATTTGAAAATACTATCTCGTATTCGATTTCTTATTCGAACTCTTTCTCTGCATTAACCGATTCTCATAATCGGGCTATACTGCATTCGAGATATTATCCACCGTCTCATGTTGCTTTACTAAACTTTTATTCTGAGCCTATACTATAATATTATAAAAACATGCTTGCTGGATTCATACTAGACTTAATACTCGACTTCGAATTCTTTCTTCTATAGTTCACGCTAATTGCTATACTGAATTACTAACTTGCCGAAGGAACTAGCTTTACATACCTTCACTTCGGATTTCCCGACTAATTGGCGTTGCTCGGTCAGTACTTCTACTATTTCTCCTAACCGCATTCATATATAGGTTAATTAGAACTAAATACACTAATATTCCGGAAGAAAATATCACTTTCAATATATATATAGCCCAATTTGGCTTATTAAAAACGGCCTAAAACTCGCTATTTCTCAAAAGTCCGTAAGAAAGAAATACTCACTTTAGGGCTAGGAGTATATTACACTAATTTGGAGCAATTCTACTTACCTTATTCCGTAGCGCGACGATTCGCTCGCCAATTTAAACCAAACTGAAGAATGCTCTTACTGCTTAATACCTCGGTATCTGGAGTTAATTGAGTTTGGACCGCTGCTTGGACAGTCAGAATCGGAAGGAAATTTCAATGGAATCTTCGTCCTCTCTGCTTTTCCTCGACTTCTCTAGAAATTATATGAAATATAACATTTAAATCAAGTTGGAAGCTTTTATACTTGGGCCCCGGACAGGGCCTCCGTGACACGAGACGCCAGCGCAGAGGCCCTCCCTCCGTGGCACGCTGCCATCGCGGAGGGGCTCGCCCGACTCCTTCCGCGATGGTTCGATGAATCTCTTATCCGGTCTGTCCCCCGGCCTTTTCCTAGCATGTATAGCCCAAAAACTCTTAACCAACATGGCTAGGCAATCTACATGTCTAGAATTAACGGGGTGTAACAATATTGTTTCCTCGGAATCCTAGCAACTAAATCTTCAGCCCTATACTGTTTTCTTGTCTTGCTGCATCCATTACTTGACTGTTACAAATGGGTCTCGTAGCCACGAATCTATCCGCCAAGGTACCTTTCTAGAGTAGCTCACTATCACTGGCACTTCTCTTTTTCAACTCGCCATTTAAAAATTGTCATCACTTTTCTATAAACTGATTACCATTAAATAAGCACGTTCTCGCTAACTAAGATTTATTCATTGACTTAACAAAATTAAGGACATCGTTATCTATTGATTTATCCATCATTAGTCAAGTACCAATTTCTATCATCATATTATAATTTCCAACTCTATATCTTTATGTTAATAGAACTATTTCCACAGTCAGGACCAATCCAAATATGAAATATTATTAGCATAATACTCAATTACAAGGAATTAGTAACACAAAATCAACTTAGGCTCGATCACTTTTACCAAATTCACTAGGAAATCAACCATAAAATATGTATAATTATATTAACATAAGCATTTGATCCATGAATGTCATTAGGAAGTGGTCGTTAAGAATCCAAGTGTTTAGATTCTAGAAATCCATACAAACACACCAACCTGTAACTGGTCTAAGAGGAATCAACTAGTCGTAATGATAGCGCCAGCGCCATGCCTCCCTTTTTGGGAACGCACTATACCATACTTACCTATTTACTGTTAGATATTGGGTACATATCACCTACATCTAGCCACTTAATTATTTCTTTCTTCACCACCTCTTGCATTGGTGGTTAAGTCTGCGTTGGTGCTCTTAGCTCAAAACATAATTTTCCTATTGAATCTGGAAAATATTCTCAAGGGATCCCAATAATATTGGAAATGGACCACCCAATTGGCCTTTTGAAACATCACAACACAAAAACAAGAGCTTCAACCTGCCATTCCACCAAGTCGGCCGCCATAATGATGGGCAGTGTATTCTTCTCTCTCGGGAAGGCATACCGAGGGGTGACTAGGTAATGATTTGCACCAAATTCGGGAGGTCCTTCGATTGGAGGCCTTAGCCGGGAGGAGATGGTCTATTCCTCAAGTTTAAGTCCACTTTTAGTACATGAATAAGACCCCATCTCTGCCAAAGCATTTGCGGCCTCTTCATAATCTCTGTTGTCGTCACCATCAAAATTCATCATCATTGCAACTAATGTCTTGACCGCAACCTTCTCTTCCAATGGGTACTTCAATCACACCTTTATCCATAATATCAATAACTAAGACAACACTCATGCTCTTGGTTGCTTCATTGTAACACCCTAAAGTTTTATAAGATCGGACTCGACTTAAAGAGAGAAATCAATTGAAAGTGGAAAATTTGCTAAAACGAAATATGATACGAATTTGTTAGGTAACACCAAGAGTCTTGGTGAGACTCATTGTAAGCAATGGGTGAAGTCCTATCTCGCAGTTCCGAGGTAATGACTCACGCCATGACTCGTGGGGTCCTGGTCACAAGCAGTATCCGAAAATATCAAGACCTAAGGGACGCAGGGACATGATGCCTCAATAAGTCCAAGAACGAGCCGTCGAAAGTGGAATTCAAAAATAATGCAAGTTGTCTAGTTTTGACGATGGGTAGACATGACGAGTCATCCAGTAAAGTAACGACTCGTCAAGTCAGCCTAGATGTAGAGCAGGCTTGTGGACTTCAAAGGGTAACGGAAGGAGTAACGAAGTCGCTTGGTCGGACAATGACTCGTGGAAGTAGTCATCATCAAATTGGATGTGTGTCGTGCAGTGTGTTGCATTATTTCCGATGGTTATTTAGGATATAACCAAATTTCTATTACATCTGAAGATCAAGAAAATACTATATTTTTCTTTCTTCACATGTTGTTTGGGTTGTGCAAATCTTCCTTCAGCATTCCAAAGAGGTATATGATGTTTATTTTCTCTCATATTGTGAAGACACCTTGAAGTATTTTAGACAACATTTCAGTTATTGGTGATGCATTTGAGGATTGTTTGGCTAATCTTAGCAAAGCCTTACAATGGTATAGAAGAAAATCTTGTGTTGAATTATGCCACTTTATGGTGAAGGAAGGACATTGTTTGGGTCACAAGATATCCGAGAAAGGCATCAAATTTGATAGATACAAGATTGTTATTGAGAAGCTTCCCCATTAATCTCGGTGAAAGAGTACGCCAAGTTTCTAAACATGGAGGCTTTTTAAGGAGGTTCTTTGAAAAGGGACTTCAAAATTTCCACCATTGTGCCGATTATTAGAGAAGGATGCTAAATTTGTCTTTGATGATGATTGCATGAAGGCATTCAATTTCCTTAAAGAGTTAGTGGCTGTGGATTTAATAGTTATCGCACAAGATTGGTCGAAATTGTTTGAAGTGATGTATGATGTAAGTGGAGTTGTAATTTGAGCGGAAAGGGGAAAAAGTGTGAAAATATTTCACCCTATTTATTATGCTAGAAAGGTACTGGAATGGGGCACGAAAAATTACACGGTGACCTAGCAAGAGTTACTTGCAATTGTGCATGCCTTTGAAGAATTTAGGAATATTTTCTTTGCACAAGATGATAGTGCACACTGAACTTTTACTTATATCTTGTCAAAGAAAGATAAAATCGAATGATAAGATAGGTGCTTCTGCTTAGAAAGTTGAATTTGAAGTTAAAGATCTAAAAAGGTGTGAAAATAAGGTAGAAGATCATTTGTCAAGACTTAAAGATGAGGGAAGAGTTGCAAATGAGACAGAGATATATGACTCTTTCCCAAAGAAGCAGTATTAGCTGCATCTCGACCTTATTCCTTGTTCGTCGATTTTGCTAACTACATTGTTTTAACATGATGCCAGAAGATCTTAGCTTACCAAAGAAAGAAATTTATCCATGATGTAAATAAACATTTTTAGGATGAGCCAATATTTTGGCTATGTGCCGACAATCCGATAAGGAGGTGTATCCTGCAGACAAAAATGTTGAGCATTTTGGAAGCATGTCATTTGTTGCCTTTGAGGGGGAATCATGGTGGTTCTTGGACAACTAAGAAAATCTTATAATGTGGATATTTTTATTGGTCCACCAAGATGCTTACGACTTCATGAAGGCCCATGACCAATGTCAACATTGAGCCATATCTCTATAGACATGAAAGTTGCCCATGAATCTCACTTTTGGAAGTTGAAGATGTGTGGGGCATAGACTTCATGGGTCCTTTCGTGAGTTATTATGTTTAGAAGTACATCGTTGTGCCAGTGGATTATGTCTCAAAGTGGGTAGAAGTCAGAGCACTAGAAGATAATGATGATAAGAGTGTGACGATTCTGGAAAGAACATCTTTTAAGATTTGGTATTCCTAGAGAGATTATTAGTGATGGAGGCTCCTCATTTTTGCACAAAGCCTTTTGTACTCTATTAGAAAAGTAATGAGTTAAGCAACACAAAGTGAAACTCCTTATCATCTCGCAATGAGTGAAAAGTGGGAGGTGTCAAATCGTGAGATAGAAACCATCCTTGCCAAGAATGTTAACCGAATCAATTGGTCGCGGATGCTTTGATGATACTTTACATGCTTATCAAGAAGCATTCAAGGTGCCTGTTGGAATGTCCTGTATCAGCTAGTATTTGGTAAACCATGTTATTTGCTAGTCGAGCTTGAACATAAAGCCTTGTGGGCACTCCGTAGGTTTCTCAACTTGAGCCGAAAGGACACAAGCCTTGAATCTCATGCTTGACCAAACCAGCAAATGATGGGTTCTGCTATGAGCATATGAGAGGGCATCCTCTACAAGGAAAGATGAAGATGTACCATGATTGAGGATAATAAAGAGGGAATTAATCCCGTGAGACCTTGTGTTGCTGCTAACCTAGGCTCCATTTGTTCCTGGACAAACTCCGGTCAAAATGGTCTGGGCCATTCAAGGTGACACGAGTATTCCTATCTTGAGCTATTGAGCTAAAAACCAAAAGGAGAGCATTTTCTGCAAAAGTGAATGGGCCAATGTGAAACAAGACTTCTGAGTACCAAAGAGGTAAAAATGTTAGAATTGGGGGCGTTGATGAAATTCGAGTAATCAAGGTACCCGAGTCGTGCCACAATGTTAAATCAGGCGCTTCTAGAGAGGCACCCAAAATTGTTGTATCTTAATTAGTGTAATTGATTACATTGTATTTTTGAAAGGTGTGCTAAGTGTGTAGGTACAGGTGCTGGAGAAAGCATACTTAGATACAAATGGCAGGACAAATTGCAAGCCATCATAACTTGTCTGGACCGCTACAAGATCAAATTTGAGAAAAAATATTGGGCTTTCTAGATAAGCATGATGGTGGAGCTTGATAAACTGTCATTATATTGATGAGTTGTCATTTGCGTTGTCAATGGTGGCCATATGGAAGCAAGGTTATGGATAAGGATGACGACCAAGTTGACGAACCTACAATTATCCGACGGGCCATCATTTGCTCCAGAATAGTGGCAATAATGAAAAGCTATTCTAGATAAGGTTGACGGTGGAGTTGACTGGTTGTTCAGTCTTGATGGGTCATCACCACCTGTCACCTATTAGGTAAGTTTTGTACAAACCCGACCGACCCAACCCACCCATTCTAATCCGGGATCTAACCTTAGAGGCATTTCACCCAAGAACTTTTTTTAAACGTCCTAAATTTCATCCAAAATTCTCACCATATAATCGCCTTATCCAATAACCTCAAACCTATTCTCTTTCTCTCAATTTTTTGTTAATTACTCGTAACCTCCATGTTTGTCAATTTCATTCCTCTAATTCCTTCCTTCCAGCTTCATCGATTAGGGCAGATTGAGCAAGTGTCTTTATCTTTTTCACTTTAAAAGGCATGTTCTTTTGTTTAATATTGATGTAAGGTGTGAGCATTACCAGTGAGTCGGAGGGCAAAGGCTGATCTTTAAACCTAAGATATGTATCTCTAGTAAAAATTGTGTTGCCCGCCAACTCAATTTAATGAATGAAAGTTGCAATATAGGGTGTGAATTGACTAACACTTTGTAAATTGAAGAATTAATATTTCTTCAAGCTTTCTTGATATGTTTGATCAGTACTTCTTATATCCTACATGACTTTGACTTGTGCTCCTTGCCGATTTGGTTATGTCATGATTTTTCCCTATAATAGATTAAGTGACTACATTGTTAAGGGAAGAAGTCATAAGGGTGTTAGAATCCCATTGAATTAAGTCTGTGTGTATGTGGAGGGGAAGTCGAGTACCAGTAATAAGGAATGAAATTTTTTGGCATAACGAGAATAATGACCGCCCGTCACTAATCGACGGACTATCACATTCACTATCAAATAGTGTTTTTCTTCATGTGGCTTTCCAGATAAGGTGTGATTGAAGGAAGTGACAGATCTGTCACTTACATAATGGACCATCACATCTACCTATCAAGTTGCACATCTTCACCGATCACTGATAAAGAGTGACGGAGGAAGTGATGGCTCATCACTTATATGACGGACCGTCACATTCACCATCGCCAGATAATATTCTCAGTTGATCACTGGATAAGAGTGACAAAGGAAGTGATGGATCGCCTTACATGACAATCTATCACATTCATTGTCACTTATTCATCCGACACTATTTAAGCAAAGTGATGGTACAGTTGACGCCTTGTCGGGTATGTGACGGCTCAGCCAACTATATCGTCACATATTTAATCTTTAGAAAATTAAATTCTTTCCCCATGTATTTACAACTGAGAGCTTAGTGGTCAACATCTATATGTCAGCATGTGTACTTATGCTACCAATTCTAATCACCAAGGGTAGATCACAGAGGAGGAATGAAAGACCTAACAAACACACCGCCTGAGATGAAGTCAATCTAAAGAGCAAGTGCAGGAGATTGGAGCTAAGGGACAAACCCCAGCCATCGAACTAGGTCCACTTCTAGGAAACAAGCCACTACTCCCTAACTGATGAGGAGATGAATCTCAAAATTCAGTTTAGATGGGCTCATGTCTGACTCAGATGAGGAGAGTGAAATGGCATACACAAAAAGCCTCAGGGAAATTGAGTATATGAGAGGAGATGTCATCAAAGTCAAAACAATTGATTCCAAGAGAGTGTGCTGGCAAAAATAAGGGCTCGTGTAAAAATACATGCGAAGGCCTCACTACCATATGAAGAGGACACCTCAAGAGAAGCTTTACTAAGGAAGTAAAAAATTATAGTCTCGAATTGTCGAGTACCCAGACCGAGTGAGGGTACAAGTAATATGGCCTCGGTTGGATGAACGAGGCACCTATCTTCTATTTCCCCAATATGGTTTGTGAGTTCTACACGAACTATGCATCAACCCTAGACAACATGTACAAAAAGGGGAAAAAGGTGTCAGAAATGCCTATTCTCACCAAAGTATAAGTCTCGTGGGAGTCATAGTTTCCATTTCGCCAAACCATTAATAGGATGTTGTATGGACCCAAATTTACACTGCCTATTAGAAGTACTGAGTTTGATTATAAAATGAGGGAGCAGCATAATCGCATTCGTGGTTCGTATAGGTTTTGACTAATGGTCAGCCCCATGGTTGATAAATCCAATGGAGAAGATCTATATGCCCACATTGACTTTAACAGTAAAGTTTAGTGGTTGGTGATGAGGCTCCTCCTATTCCGTATCGGAGGAGATAATGTTTTAGAAAAGGATAAAGTAGTCCCGGTACCGGTCTAATGTCGAGATTCCCATTAAACATCGTGCACATTATAGCAAAATATAAGATGAATATCACTACCATTCCCATGTCATGATGCAAAGAGGTCATGTCCCAATATTACAGGGATAGATGTTGAAACAACAACAAACAAGAAGCATGATCTTAACAAGTCCAAAGATGAAACAAGGCATGACCCGTCACTTTATAAGTTAGTGCCAAAGGTTTTTAGGCTTAAATGGAAGGTAGGAGGAGGGATAGGAGCACAGAGACAACTATTGCAGCCACAGAGACAGACCTAGCCTACATTGCAACCCCACTCCCCACAACTATACCATCCACCTCCGATACTACTATAACAACATAAGGAGTAGAATCCACTTAGATATCAGTTGCTTCTCCATAGACTTCACGCATGCATTCATGCCATTAAACTTATGAAGTTGGTCAAAGAGTGACAAACACGAGAAGCAAATGAAGTTGTTTGTCGAGCAACTGGAAACTTTTATAGATAGAGCCATTGTGGCTCTTCTTTTGGAACCATATGAAAGCATCTACGCTTGGATTGATGACATGGAGGCACGAGTGAATGCAAGGCTAAAATATTTGACAGTATCTAACTTAGCAAGGTTTTGGATGTGTTGGCAAAGGCGCAAGCTGATATCTTCCACTTGAATAAAGAGAGGCCAACCCAGGAGTTCCCAATCCTAATCTCTAAGGATTCGTAGGAGGAGGATCCTTTTCTTATTGATTTGTCGTGCAAACAGCCTAAATCCACGGGCAAGCAAGAGGGTGATGAGGATGATGCAAAATCAAAAAGGAGTAAGCATATAAAAAGGAAACAAGAGGAAGTGGACTTCCTTGAAGCTCAATGACTCTATAGAGCAGAGGAGGACATGAGGCTCGAGGAGTTGTGAGAGGATTTTGGCCGGTGGAGCTTCTTCCAGTTCACCACCCAGAGTCATTGATCAGACCAGTGGTGTCGCGGTTTCTTTAGACTCACAGACTATTGTCACTCCATACCCAGCTATGGAGGTTGCTCCCGATGATACTTTGAGTGCGCCTGGCCACCACTAGAGACACTATTGGATACTCCCGTGGTTACTTACACTCACCCAATTGTGCCAGACGCACAAGCTTAGAGCTTCATAGTATTCCCTACTTAGCACTTTAATTTTGGATATATCCATTGGGACAATCTTTTTTTCTGTGGAGGTGGGGAACCTATGAGTCTGTCACACCATGTGAGGATTTTGTTGTCGTGTTTCATCCTCCATATGCTATCTTTGTAGAACTGACATGTTTAGGTTGTTTTCAAAATTTTATGTGTTGTTTTATATGTTGTTTTGTGGTTGTGTCTATAAAAGAAAAGTAGGTATACGTAGAGCAGTCTATGGCAATGATCTATTTTGAATAAATTATTGGAAAATGGAGACCCTTGCAAACCTTTATATGGTACATGTATATCCGTAATATATTGACCATAATGGATCCGTATATAATAGATACTTATATGTAGTAACTATGCTTAAGCTAAATCATAAGCTTGATATTTAGTAGTTGATAGTGCAATTCTATGCCAAGTGTTTGTAAGCTAATTTGTTATCATTCTTACTTCAGGCATGCATCTAGAACTTGTCCGGTTTACCTTGTTAAGGTTGTAGGTAACCGACTAGGAAAGGATCATAGGCCAGTTTTTATCATTCCATTGAGCCTATATGACCATCCAAACAATGTTAGTAATCCCTTGATCCCTGATTTTAAGCTTAATTAACCATTTCATTTCATTAGCCTATTCACCTTTCCTATTTAGCCCGAAACCTTTTATTTTGGCCCTGGTCCCCCCTTGGACATTTGTCGCACCCCAAGTCTACTCCCTAGACATGACACAGTACTTAGGGCCACAAGTGACCCTAAACTAACCCATGACATAGCATCTAACAAACTCAATACTGAATAATAACATAGCAGAAGCTGAAAACATAACTAATTAATATACTCTAAGTAGCAACACATCTGGCAAAATACTAAATTACTATCTCTGTCTGAAAGCCATCTAAGAACTGATGAGTTGTTGGAACAAGCCCCCAGCTAACTCTAAAGTCTTAACTAAAATATCAAAAACACAATGTCGCCCCGCCTCTTGAAGGAATACAAGCACTGAGCTGTGCTGGGATCCGAACCCGACTGACGCTGCACTGGTGCATGCATATTCTTCAAATCAAGAAAACGATGAGCTATATCTCGGCTATAAAAACAGCCCTAGATGACAAGGCCGCATATCTACCTGTAAAGAAAACAAGTAACCAAATAAATAAGTAGTACTAAGGGATCCTATGCGGGGCCAACAAGACCATCATGCTATCTAGTTATCTCATAATGGAAACAAGCAATCAAAACTATACTATAGCCGACAAGGCTATTAACTAATAGTTTACTAGCCCTACAGACTATCACACAAAGGAAAATGACATAGTACCCACACGGCCAACAATAAAGTAATACTAGAAATTTGTATCCCGTAAGCCTCTAAGAGTGGAATAATGGTGGGAGCTGTGGCCCCGACCTACCCATAAACTATACAATCGAAAGAACAAAACCTTCTAGTTAACAACTCTAGGGCAAAGGAGCTGATTATACTACCGACTCAATTGATGACTATGGATGTCCGAATCACAATGAACCATATCTACAGTAAGTAATGCAAATACTTCAAAGATGGGTGTCGTGACAACGGTACCAAATATGTAAAGCAGTAAATGAAAATGACTAAATAATACTGATAAGGAAGCTGAAACAATTCAATAGGAGGGATAGAGAGTTAACCTAAATAACCTTACCACCTGCTGTATAACTAACAATAAATAATGCAAACAAGAACCTGATCTAGACCCCATAAGCTTGGAAGGAACAAACTAGACAATAACCCACCCGAGGCCCCCATATAAGCCTTAAAGGAGCACACTTCCAATCTATACCCCTTCAACAAGGCCAAAGTGAGTCAACATGTAACTCTAGCCAACCTATCGTGTCCCTTGGTCTACAATTGAGCCGCGCCTCCCGATATGTAGCCGTGACCGAGTCCCGCGGACTCGAGCAACCGCACCCTGGGCACCAGGCTCACGAGGGTCAATGATGCTAATACGACACAAAAATAATAGTCCAAAACGGTGGAATGGACTGTGGCTATGACTTGGGCCTTTGCATCATCCTTTGGGACGGCATGTCGCCTCCTGGAGCAACGTCATATAGCCTCTTAGGTGTCGACATAGCTAGTAACCCAGGATTGGCCACGAAAGGCTATACAGGGCAGAGTCAATCCCAATCTGAACAGGCAACACTAACTGCACCAAGAATAGCAAATCCTAACCATAATAATCATGCTTCTAGTATTCTTACAGAGAGTCTAGGTCATATTATGATATGACGGGAATAACTGCCAAAAGAATTTGCCTTAACATACCTCAAAATGATGATTTCTGATTTAATTGGCGAGGTTTAACTTGCAAATCGCAGCTTCTTTCCAACCGTAACTCCTTATGCCGAGAGAATAGAACTAGTTTCAATACTAAACTGCAAATATTGATAACTTCTCTTGGCATGATTTAACTATAATCTAACGTCAAACAACTTAGCCGAAAATCTATAATTTCGAGAGTTCAGAAGGGAGAATCCTAATGCTTGTGACCGAGTAGGAATCAATTTGGAGAAATTCTTGAAAAATTTTACTCGGTGGAGTTCCGATTCTTCCGAGGAAGATTTGAGAAATTACTCATAGTAATGCTTCCCAAAGGTAAGGGCAAACTTTTGTTACCCAAAGTTCATTTGATATTGACGGTGTTTGCAGCATAATCGAACGAAAATTAATCAAAACTTGTGTGCTTTTACTTCTTCGGGGCTGAGGTATCATTTGAGAAATGATTTAAATGAAAGAGGAGGGTTTATATATATCTAAGGAGGTGTCAGGGGGCTCCTGCACCGCCCAAAGCACGAGACGTGCCCCACGTCGTGCCCTCCATGCGCCTGGCTGGGCTCGGCGCGCGCCGGGCCAGCTGCCCTCGCGCCGGGCGTCGCGCCGCCCATCGCGGGCCTAGCCTTGCCCAACCCTGCTTTCGAGGCTTTCCCCCTAATATCAAGCTCTCTTTACTCATCACAAATCCACGTGTATGCTTGCTAATTGTTACCATTTACGGGGTGTACATCTCCCCCGTGAAACACTCCGTCCTCGAATGTCATCCTCAAGCTTAAAGGAGTTAACTCTTAACTAAGATTTAGAATTTTTTGGCATAGTCTCATCTATAATATGGACTATCCGGAAAACCTGAAACGTAGAAAAGTCCAACATAGGTGCCTTGCAGTGACGCTATAAATAAATCTTATTTCATCACAAAGAGGCAGCTAGCTATACAATAATTTTATAATACAAGCTTTAAAATAATAACCGACTAACAAAAGATACTCTTAACTGCATAATCTGACTCAACTGGTAACAAGTGAGGATATCTAGACCTCATGTCATCCTTGGCTTCCAGGTCATCTTTTCTTTATTCTTGTTCCTCCATAATACCTTAACAGAGGCTACATCTTTGGTTCTCAACCTACGAACCTCGGTCTAGTATGGTTACCGGAACCTCTTCGTAGGTTAGCTCCTTAGTAACCTGAACATCCTTAACCGGCACAATTTGGGATGGATCTCCTGGTGTATTTGCAACATTGACATGTGAAAGATTGGATGGACAGATTCTATCTCTAGAGGCAAGCTCTAGCTCATATGCCACTCGGCCTATTCTCCCAGGATCCGATACAGACAATGCACCCTGGCTAAGCTTTCCTTCTTACCGAACCTCAATACGCCCCTTCATGGGAAAACTCAAGAAACACCCAATCATCAACCTCAAATTCCAAGTCTCTACGCTGCATCGGAATAAGACTTCGGGGCGACTCTAGGTTGTTAACAAGCTTCTCTCGATGAGTTTTACTTTCTTATGACTGGTGGATCATATCAGGTCCAACTAACTCTGACTCCCTACCTCGAACCACCCGATAGGGGACCTGCATTTTCACCTGTACAAAGCCTCATAATGTGTTATCCGAATTGCCTAATGATAATTGTTATTATATGCAAATTTGATAAGGGATAAATGTTCGTCCCAACTTCCTCCAAAATCTAATACACTGCTCGTAACATACTCCGAGACCTGAATTTGTGCATCTTGCCCGACCTGTCTGTCTGAGGATGGAATATTGTACAGATTAACTCAAGGTCCTAATCCTTTCGAAAAGACTCGCTGCACTAGTCAGAACTATGCTCCTCTTTCAAAAACAATAGAGGCGAGGACACCATGTGGGTCGACTATCTCTTTAATATAGAGCATAGCATAGTCCTCGATGGAGAAAGAAGTCTTGACTGGTAATAAATGAGCTGACTTTGTTAACTCCGTCGACAATGACCCCAATAGAATCGAATCTGCGTCTTGTAAATGGTAATCTTGTTACAAAGTCTACGTTAATCTCTTCCCATTTTCATAGGCACCGCTATATCCCGAGTTAATCCACCGGGTTTCTAATGTTCGCCTTACTCGCCGGCGCTAAGACATTGTACTACAAATTCCCCTACACCCTTATCATTCCCCTGCCACCAAGATATTTCTTTTATGTTATGATACGCTTCTTGTTGAACTTGGGTGCATAGAATAATAGGACAAGGTACTTGCCATGATCTCAACGCGGTCCTGCCACATCTAAAACGCAGAGGCGACCCCTAAATCCTTCAAGACCACATCTTCGTCAATTCAAATGCTACTAACCCTCGCCTTGTTGAACCAAAGGATCTTCATACCGCCACTCTTACTTCCACAACCAGGGATGATACTACGATATTCTGAATTACGACCCCATTATCCTCTGAGTCTATAATCTAGATGGCTAAGCTAGCTAACCGGTGCAATTTCGAGCCATTTCCCACTATTCCAAAATTTCTTAAAAGGTGCCAACCTTCCCATAGATCCGCTAAGTGCATCTTCTATAATATTAGCCTCCTTAGGTGATATAAAATATTTACGTCGTAGTCTTTTAACAATTCTAATTCAATGACGCTCTCAATTCAATTCCTTCTGCATGAAGATGTAATGGAGGCTCTTATGATCAGTCAAAAAGTCCACGTGCACCCCATACTGTAATGTCTCCATTTTCAAGGCATGAACTACCGCAGCTAGCTCCAAATCGTGGGTGGATAGTTCCTTTCGTGCTTCTCGAAGGTCTCGAAGCATAAGAAATCACCCTACCGTGCCACATTAGAACGACCAACTGACGCCTGAAGCATCACAATATATGGCATAACCCTCTAAAACCTTTGAAAGGCTAACACTGGTGCCGACATTAACTGCTCTTCCAACTCCATAAAGCTCCACTCGCAAGTCTCACCATTGGAATTTGGTTGCTAGCCAACTTAGTCAAGGTAGAAAATCCTTCCACAAACCAACGGTAATACCCGACTAATCCCAAGAAACTGGCAACTTCCATTGAGATATAGGTCTAGGACATGTCTTTACCACCTCAATTTTCTGCGAATCAACCTAAATGCCAACTTATGATACAATATGGCCTAGGAAAGCCACAGACTTAGCCAAAACTCACATTTAGAAAATTTTGTATACACCTGACGATCTCTTAGAGTTTGAAGAATCGTTCGCAAATGATTTCTGTGTTCTTCTAAACGGGAGTACACTGTGATGTCATCGAGTAAATAATATCACACAAACAGACGGCGTCTGCTCGAAGATGCCGTTTCACGATCCATGAACACCGGCAATGAGCAACCTGAAGGAAAGTGACTTTGGAATTCAAATTACCATACCTGGTCCTTAAAGCCATCTTTGATATATCCTTTTCCCGAACCCATACCGGTGATACCTTGACCTTAAGGCGATCTTGAGAAATATTTTGCCCCTTGTAATTGATCAAACAGGTCATCTATCCTGGAAGCGGGTATTAATTTTTAATGGTAACTTTATTTAACTATCGATAGTCTATGCACATGTGGAGAGAGCCATCTTTCTTTCACAAACAAACCGGTGCACCTACGATGACATAATCAAATATAAAGCCCTATCTAATAGATCTTCAACTGCTCCTTCAGTTCTCCCCAAGTCAGCCAGAGCCATTCAGTACAACGGGATGGATATAGGCTGAGAACTTGCACAAGTCGATGGAAGAATCGATTTCCCATTTTGGGGAATACCAGGAAGATTATCCGAAATATGTCTATAAATTCATCACCACTGAATGGACTGAAGAATAGGGGATTCCGCTTGATATCCAAACCCTACCAATATGATATGTACAACCTTTGCTATTAACTTCCTTGCCCGAAGATAGGATATGAACCTACCTTTTGGAATAGCTGAACTACCCTTCCACTCGCACTACCTCCCCTAGAAAGTGGAACTGAACCGTCTTGGTCCAACACTCCACATTGGCATAATGGCGCTAGCCAGTCCATGCCCATAATTGCATCAAAATCGATCATTTCTAGCTCCACTAAATCTGCTAAAGTCTGGCGACCAACAACCTCTACTGTGCAACCCTAGTAGATCCTTCTATTATAGAATCACCGACGGCGTAGACACCGAAAAGGGTCCGCCGGAGCAATTCTAGTGTTATACCGAACTTCTGCATACTACTCAGTAGTTACAGGACAAGGTGGAACCTGGATCTGTCAAAACATAAACTGGGGTGAGAGAAATGCCCAACATACCTGTCACAACATTCGAGATGACTCTGATTCTTGTAGCCCCGGTAAAGAATAAGTGTGATCTCGGACCGCCCGAACTAGATGCCCCGACTCCGCCGCCCCGCGCCCGAACCGAGGGTCTGCTCCTCGCCGAAGGTGCTGGGGCATGTGACCCTATTGAAGATCTTTCCTGTCGATCCTGATCACCCTAACCTCTAGATGGATAGTACCTTATCATGTGACCTTGTCCACAAGTGTAATAAGCAAAAGAGAACTATACTTTATGTCCCAAGATAACATCGATCGCAAATTGCACAATGGCATAGTAGTGCTCTAATCCGACCCCTCTGCTGCTGAGAACCTGATGCTTGTGAGCTCTCATCGGGCCCTAACTGCCCTCGGCGGTCTGATCTACCACCCTGCTACTACTGTAAAGGTGGCGGTCCGGGTGGCCTGCCCGATATTCGTGGCCTGGCCCACCCTAGAATTCTCGTCCGCATGTCACGGGTCCGGCCCTACAAAGCTGCTCTTGATTTGTTCTCTTTGTCTCCCACTATCGCTGCCAGATCCCCTCATTATTCTGAGCGAAGGACTGAATACTAGCAATGTCCATATCCTCCCAAAGAGAAGCAGCAGATAAGTTTCCACATACTCCGAAGTAGCCCATAATAAATCGATGCACGCTCGGCTAGTGGTAGTGTCTGCAACAAAGTTGGTGCATATCTAGCCAAGGAATCAAATCTCATAGCATATTCTCGGACACTCATTGAACCCTGCTCTAGGTGCAAAAGCTGATTACTAGGGCTTGTCGAATTTCCCGCGGAAAGTAGTGATTCAGAAAAGCCTCTTAGAAGCTGGGCCAAGTCGTAGGGGGAGCGTCTCTCGCCCGGGACTTCTCCCAGCTCTCGTACCATAACACTGCTATGTCCCGGAAGCCAAAATACCGCTAACTCAACCAAATTTGGTGGGCGTAGCATGCATCACCCTAAAATCTACTGCAACTGGTCCAGGAAGTCCTGAGCCAGCCCTCTTCCCGACCTGGCCCCTATAAACTCACGGGACTCGTGGCAAGGAACTCCCCGACCCTTGAACTCCCAATCCTCCTGAAAACTCAGAAACCACTGGTACCATAGGCTGGTGCTGAGCGGCCAAAATCTGGGCTTAACATATAAACAACGCCCCTAACCTCCTGATCTGATGGTATAGGCATAGGAGCTTGCTGGAGGTGGTGCCGACATGTCCGCTGCCCCGGAAGACTCCCCCGGCATGGGAGATTACAAGGAGACCAAGATGTAATTCCTATTGCCCTCAGATCGGGCCGACTTGATTGGGGCACCCTACTAGTGCCCTCCTACCGTGGTATCTTAATTTTCTGACGGTCGTAGTCTTTCTCATGTTCGATATTTCCTTCCGTAGCTAAGAAAATAAGGTAAGATTAATGGGACTCAACCCCATAATATATCATGTATGACTAAAAGTGGAAGAAATACACTATTATGCTATAAAACCCTGCTACGCACCTGGTGTGGAATGTAATACAACAACACCCATAAAGACAAGAGATCACAGATTACAAGTTGCATTTCTTCCTCTAGATGTCACCTGATACTTGGAAAAGTTTTAATATATCCCACCTCGGAGGCATGACTGCACAAGGGTTCATGTCGATCTCAATGACTTGATCGGGCATTTTGTGCATTTTGGTGGCACGCCTGCCTCAAAATAAAAAATAATGGTTTATGTCCTCATTAACATACAACACCCGCCGACAAGGCCGCATAGCCCCCTTTAAAAAGAAAACAACTAACCAACAACAAGCAACACTCAAGGGATCCTATGGCCGACAAGACTACCATGCTGTCTAGTTATCTCATAATGGAAACAAGCAATCAAAACTATACTATAGCCGACAAGGCTACTAACAAATAGCTATACTAGGCCCCACATGACCATCACGCAAAGGAAAAACAAACGTAGGCCCCACACGGTTAACAATAAAACTAATACCGGAAATCAGAGCCCGCAAGCCTCTAAGAGTGGAATAATGGTCGAGACAAGGCCCTAACCTATCGATAAACCGTACAATCAAAAGATTAAACCTTCTAACTAACAACTTCTAGCAAAAGGAGCTGATTAAAACTGCTTCAACTGATGACTAGGGAGGTCCAGAACTCCATCTAACCATGCCTCGCAGGCAACTAATACAGCGCCCCAAAATGGGTGTCGCACAATATGTATCGAATATGTAAGGCAATAAATGAAATACTAAATAATACCGATAAGGAAGCTTAAACAATTCAATTGGAGGGATAGATAGTTAACCTGAATAATCTAAAATCCTGCTTATAACTAACAATAAATATTGGTAAACAAGAACCTTACCTGGGCCCTATAAGCCCGGAAGGTACAACTAACACAAATAACCCGCTTCCGAGGCCCTCAGAAGCCCGGCTAGCACTCCAACTATATTACCCCTAACAAGGTCAAAGTGAATCAACAGGTAACTATAGCCAACCTAACGGTCCCGTGGGTTCACAACTGAGCCTGCTCGGCTCCCGATCTATAAATATGTCTAAGTCCCGTGAGTCCTCATAACCGCACCCGGCAAAGCAGCTCGACGAGGGCCGCTGATGTCGATATATGACATAAAAATAATAGTCCAACCATTCAATGGATCTACACATGGCCCTTTGGGCCTCTGTGATCCCTTGGGATAAATATATCGCTCCTTGGAGCAATGTCATATAGCCTCGTAGGTGCGAATATTAACTAGTAACCCCGAAATTAGTCAATGAAGTCTGAGACAGGCGTAATAATCCCAATCTAAACAAGCAACACTAATCTCAGACTAGTAATAGCAGCTAACCATAATAATCATGCTTCTGGAATTCTTACGAGAGTCTAGGTCAAATTATGACATGACAGGAACAACTTGCCAAAAGAATTTTCCTTTAGCATACCTCAAATGCCGATTTTTGATTTAACTAGCGAGGTTTAACTTGCAAACCGCAGCTCTTTCCAACTATAGCCTCTATGATGAGAGAATAGAATTAGTTTCAACACTAAACTCGGCAAATATCGATAACTTTGGATAATATAATTAACTATAATCCAACATCAAATAACTCAGCTAAAAATCTATAATTTTTGAGAGTTCGTAAGGGAGAAAATGCTTACCTAATGCCTGTGACCGAGTAGGAATCAATTTGGAGCACTCCCGACAAATTGACGGCGGAGTTCCGCCTGCCAAGAGAATTTTTGAGAAATAACTCATAATAATACTTCCCGTAGGTATAAGACTCATTACCCGGTTTATTTGAGATTGGACAACATGGTAGTGTAATCGGATGAAAATTAATCAACACTTGCGTGCTTTTACTTCTGTGGACGAGATATCATTTGAGAAATGATTTAAACGAAAGAGGGATGGGTTTATATATAGCCAAGGGCGGTGGCTGAGGGGTTCCGTAGACGCTGCCCAAAGCACCGAGACAGCCTCTTGCATCGCGCCTCCATGCGCTAGTGGGCCTGGCACCGCTACCGCTGCCTCGCTGGGGCCGGGCGCTGGCCGTACGCCCTTCGCGACCTAGCCTAGCCCGACTCTACTTCTGAGGCTTTCCCCCACACGTCAAGCCTCTTTACTCAACACAACCACACGTATGCTTACTAATCGTTACTTCATTTACGGGTGTAAATATAGTTAGTTTGGAAAGAAACTTTTGGGCTCCTGAGAAGGAGGACTCACCACTAAACTCGTTGATTTTCTGAGAAGGACTACCGCCAATGATGAGTCCGAGAACCCGCAGGCTTGCATTGTAAGACGACAAGAATAGAGAGTACCCATCGTACTTTGAATGTACTTAGTATGTGATATAAGGAAGTAACTATAAAGATGCTGAAAATTTGATAATATCATCAGAATTTACTAGTAACTATCTTGTCTTAAGATCATTACACACATATCAAAAATTTCGAGGACCGAATTGAACTAGAGACTGTGGATCGTACTGACTCGAGTTTTCTTACTATATTATACTATAGGAGAAACTATAACTAATATGTAACCACGCGTAATGCCCTGAAAACCCTAAGACCAGAAATTCGGGACTTGAAATAAATAGAATTTTCAGATCAGGTCATAGAACGACTATCCCCGCGGACCCATGGCCATTAGTCAGTAAGTGACTTTTTTGGTGAGGAGTTTGAACTAGGTAGAAAAATTTGTAAATGGGGTGACCACATGTATTACCACGAGTCGTGATGTGATCCGTGTCAAACTTGACTTGGAAGACCTGGAGAATTGGGCAAGGTTGGTGACGGGTGGGTCACCACGAGTCTGGGTACACCATGAGTTTAAGTGGGGTCCCTCGTAGTGACTAACAGAGGAAGTTGGCAGTGACTTAGATGGTTGTGACCACGAGTCGGGTCACTAGGCACGATCCATTGAGTCCCTTGTGACTGGTGTCAATTTTCTCAAGGAGTTTATTAAGTGTACTCCTCACTCTAAATCCCTAGACTCTAAACTATATCATTTTGGGTTTAATCAAGGGTTTTTAGAGGGAAACTGAATTTTTCTCAGTTTTCTTCATCTCGTCATCAGTTCAACGTAAAGTCTTCTCTAAAGGTCTGTTGTAAATTGTGAAAGATCGATTCTTCTCAAATTTTTCAAGTAATTCTCTCAGGGATTTACTCTAGGTATGGGAATTCCAACAAGGGAATAGTTCTTCCCTAGTCCCCAAAAATCTTCCATGTCTTCTTCTATTAATTTAGCCCTGAAACTTTGAATGTGAAGAAATTTCATGTCAGACTTCATTTAATTCATGTGAAATATTATTTATGTTAATTGTAGATACTTTCCACCTCAGTTTGTGACTATATTGATGCTTGTCCCTGTAATAAAAATCTAGCCCTAGCTCTTAAATGCAGAAAAACTAGAGTCTTGCATAATTGTTCAATTCTATCCAAATTGGTTTTCTGATTCTATTAGTGTTGAGGGTTCCTATATTGTTAGTCTTTTTTATTGAAACTCGCCGATTTATGTCACTTTAGTCTCATTCAAAATGTTAGAATACTCAATGATAGCTCGGGGAATGTCAGCTGATCAGTTCGACTAAAGAAATTCTCGAGGTGTCACTTTTGCCTCCCAGTTCTCAAAATTAGACTTAGTATCAGCTTTTTAGTTGTTCTTTAGATGGTTACTTATAAGCCTTATAAGTACTACCACGGTACCATAGTTAAGATAATCCATTCCTGGCGGGGACTCGTGAAGCTTCCAAATAGGTATTGTTGATATAGTTTTAGGCCCCAGTTTCGAGCTATCAACTAGTAGTCAGTCTTTAGGAAATTATTCAAGGGAGTAGAACTTAGCACCAGATCGGACCGGGGTTCCAAAGACACCAAGCTCTGTAATTACGTTTCACCGTAGGATATATTTTATTGGCCTCATGGACCTGCATGTGATCATTCTGTTCATGCCTTTATACCCTGGCAAGGTGTATTGGATCCTATCGATGGGGTGTAAAACATCGGACTAATGCCTAGCTCATGTGGTTATATGTCGTTATAGACTCCCTACCAGTCGGCCCAATTCGATCAATTCAAAGGCAGATTCGATTAGGCATCTCGCATTCTAGGGCATGACCTTGACCATCAGACAGGTTCATTTAGACCGTCTCAGTTTATTACAGTTATTTAATCTCAACAGCTTCAGTTGGTCATTGCAATGTATTTTTAGTTCAACATTTTTATTCCTTATGTTTGGTTTCCTCTCACTTAGTACATTCAAATTACCGACGCATACCTTTCTACGTTGTATCGTTTATGATACACCAAGGATCTCACCATGCCTCGTTAGTAGATCACTTAGAAGATTCTAGCTACACCATTGGTGAGTCCTCATCCTTCGAGGACGAAGATCATTTCATTTTAGTTCTATTTTCTTTTATTTATACTTGGAGTTAGCTGGGGCTTGGGTCCTTAAACTCACGCTGTAGTTGCTTTGCATACGTACATGGTTTCAGATTTCAATTTGTTTAGATGTTCTTAAACTTTATGATTTAACTTCATTCTCATAAATGTTTTATATTTTACGTTAAAACTTCCGCTTTATATATACGTTTACTCAGATTGCCCGTTTATGATAGACCATGAGTTGACTTGGGGTTACTTGTAACCCAAGTACCGTGTCCCGTCTGTGGTGTAGATTTTGGGCATGACAAACTTGGTATCAGAGCCTTAGGTTTAGAGTATTCTCAAATGTTTGAAAGCCACATCAAGTAGAGTCCTTTTCATGGTGTGAAGCTGGCTACACTTATGATGAGGAGGCTATGAGATGTTATTAGGAAAACTCCCATTTGTTCATACTCTTATCGTATGCTGAAATTCAATTCCGTAATCATTCTCCTAACTCATGCTCTGTTTCATTTCAGTGAATCATGCCTCCATGACGTGGTAACGGAAGAAGGGTCGGCACCACCGACCTACCCCACCAACCTGCCACTCCCTCAAGATGATCTAGTGTCCTCCGTAGAGTTCAGGTGGAGGCTATTCTGCAACCGCTTATGAGATGGGCTTACCACCAGGGTGAATCAAAGCAGTGGTTCCGATCAACAACAATGGGTCCGGGCAGTAGCGCCTGAGTTTGACTCACTAGAAGAACCCTCTAGTTTTCCACGGATATAAGGTTGGAGAGGACCCATAGGAGTCGTGGATGAGATTAGAAAGACCACCCGAATCATGGTGTCAATTCCTCGAAGAGGCCGATTTGGCCGCTACCACCTCAAAGGGGTAGCCCTGGATCTCAGACGAACAGTGGAAAGAGGGGAGACCAGCGAGAGAAGGACCGGTAGAGTGGGAGTTCACTACAGCCTCCTAGACAAATTCTTTCCCGAGCTCAGGAGGCTAAGGTGGAGAAATTCATGAACCTGCTGTAAAAAGGACAAAGAGAAGAATATGCACTAGAGTTCACCAGATTGTCTAAGTATGCCCAGATGGTAGCCGAGCCAAGGGATCGTATGTCAAGTTTGTGAATGGAGTTTCAAATTTGTCCTTAAGGAGTGCAGACAACAATGCTTATCAAGGACACCTATCTCTCCACCCCTGTGCTATAGTTCATGCCCAACAAATTGAGGAAGAAAAATTAAAAGATTTGTAGTGGGAGAGAAAACGAGCAAGAATCGGCTAGTAAGATTATGGCCATAATAGAGAGTACGGTGTAGCCACCCACAACAAAGAAGAGTAACAAAGAGAGGGCTCCAACACCACCCCACCCATGCCCACTTTCCGATCCAAGAAGGGATCGGAGGGGTGGAGTATCCGCTCACAATCCCGCAGTCATGGCTCCAACAATCACTATAGCTACCCACCTTGCCCTAAGTGTGTCAAGAACCATCCAGGGAGTGTCTTCAAGGTTGAGAGGGTTGTTTTGGTTGTGGACATTTGGTCATCGGGCACAGGAATGCCCATCGTCAGGGACGGGAAGATCACAATCCACTACTTCAACAACTCTAATAGGCCGCTTCATCTAAGCAGCCAACATCTCAAGTACGGATGGCAACCAGTACCAAACCAATTATATTCTTTTGTCCTCTCGTCAGATCAGGAGATTTCACCTGATTTGGTCACTAGACATGTTTCTCATCTAAATGTTTATGCCTTACTATATCCAGGAGTCACACTTTCATTTGTGACTCTCTATGTAGTAGTCCAGAGGTCCTCTTAACCATTCCCGCTCCACCCCGGCTTGGCATGTCAAGCAGCCAGACGGGTGTATAGAACGCCTTCTAGTCTTGAATCTTTCATTAAAGTCATTCCAAATATAATCCGCAGAGTTAGACATGGTTGACTTTGACCTCATTCTTGGAATGGATTAGTTACACTGTTATGCCTCGCCCAATCAGAGGAACTAGGGTCACAGGTTTTAGTTCCTAATAAGCCATTCTGGAGTGACAGTAGTAGCAAGCCTGCGCCCAAGGGTCGTCGAGTTTCCTATCTTAAGGTCATAAAGCTTATTTCCAAATGGCATTTATCATCTGCTCGGGTCAAAGATTCCACTCGAGACTCCAACTATCCAGTCTGGCCCCACTGTCAAGCCGAATCTCTCGATGTGTTTCCCGAAGATCTTCCCCTAGTCCCTCCCGGAGCGGGAAATAGACTTCAATATAGACCTTTCCAGATACTCATCCCATCTCCATCCTCCTTATAGAATGGCCCTACCGAGCTTAAAGATTTGAAGGAGCAACTAAAAGACCTTCTTGATAAGGTTTTACGACTCCAACATCTCTCCTCGGGGTGCTCTCTAGTACTATTCATAAAGAAGATGAAATTCTAAAATATGCATCGATTACTACTTCTGTTGAACAAGGTCATAGTCAAGAACAGGTATCCTCTACCCATGATTGATGACTTGTTCGATAAGATTTAGGGAGCCAGCTTGTTTCTACAAGATAGATCTTAGGTGGGGGTATCATCACCGAGAGTGTCGTAGAGAATGTGACATACCAAAAATAACTTTTAGAACTCGGTATTGTCACTAAGAATTTGTGGTTATGTCTTAACTCAGACTTATTCCCCCCTGCAACCTTCAAGGACCTACGAATAGAGTCTTCCAGTAGTATCTAGGCATGTTCGTCATTGTATTTATCTACCATATCTGCATACTTTAGAATGAGGAGGAAGATGCTAACCACCCGAGAATAGTGCTTCAAAACGCTCAAAGACCACTCACATTTTTCGCTAAGTTTAGAAAATGCGAATTCTGGTTGAAGTTCAGACTTTCCTTTGTCACGTGGTCTCTAGTGAGGGTGTTCAGGTAGATCCTCAATAGATAGTAGCTATGAAAGATTGGCCTTACCTACCTCCCAATCGAGATCGATACTTTTGGGCCCACCTCGGTCACTATCGACATTTTGGGGGAAGGCATTTCTATAATATCCCTTTAACTAGATAATTTCTGAAGAAGGTAAAATTTCAGTGGTTAGGATGCATGTGAGAAGAGTATCCAAGAGCTAAAAAAACTCGACTCACTACTGCTCTAGTGTTAACCTTGACGAAAGGATCAGATGGACTTGTGGTATTGCCACACTTAGAGTTGGGCCTGCTACGCTCGATGTAGCGGCAAGTGATAACTTATGCCTCCAGACATCTCAAGACTCTCATGAAAAGAATTACTCGACTCTTGACCTGGAGTTGGCGAGTGGTGTTTTCAATGAAAATATGGAGGTACTACCTTTATGGGGCTCACGTGGATGTTTTCACGAATCACAAGAGCCTTCAGTATGTATTCAATTAGAAGGATATAAATTTCCACTGAGAAGATGGTTGAGCTATTAAAGGATTATGACATGAGTGTGTTGTACCACCCGGGAAAATCCAATGTGTGCTGATGCCCTAAGAAGGTTTTCTATGGGGATCGTGGCCCACGTGAAGAGGGAAAAAAGGAATCGCAAAGCATATTCACCCCACTTCTCGCTAGGGTGCAGTTAATATCCAACTAAGGGCTGGAGTAGTAATGCAAAGTGGGTTGGATTCTTCTTTGGTTGTTGAAGTTAAGTCCAATCAGGATGAAGATCCCATACTACTTAAGCTAAAGAAAACGGTTCTCGTAAAAGAAGTTGAGGTTTTCTCCAAAGGGGTAGATGGCGTGCTCCATTATCATGGCAGGTTGTATATACCTGGACGGGGTGATCCGAGACAACAGACATCGCGTAAGCAATACGCCCAAGATACTCTATCCACCCGTATGCTACTAAGATGAATGTGATCTACTGGATATGTAATTTGCCGAACGACATGAAGAGAGACATCGCCGAATTTGTAGTTATGCCCGAACCGCCAACAAGTCAAAGTAGGAACACTAGAGACCGGGAGGTATGACTCACAGATATCAACATACCTACATGGAAGTGGAAGAAGTAAATATGGACTTTATTACAAGTCTACCTCGGACTTGTCGACAGCATGATTCAATGTGGGTGGTAGTAGACCAATGACTAAATCGCACACTTCCTCCCGCTTAAAACTACGTATTTAGCTAAGGACTATGCTAGGCTTTATATTTGGGAGTTAGTCATACTTCATGGGATGCCTTTATCATCATTTCTGCATGCAGGTACCCGCTTCACCACTTCGGAAGTCCTTTCGTATAAATTCGGTACCTGTGTGTCAAGCCAAGACAACTTTCACCGTAGACAGATGGACAAGCCGAGCGGACTATTCAGACTAGAAGATATGTTGAGAGCGTGTGTGATCGATCAAGGGCAGTTGGGATAGTCACTTTCCTCATTGAATTTGCATACAACAACAAACTTACCACTCTAGTATCCAGATGGACCCGTTTTTTGAGGCTTTCTATGGGTGGAGGTGCAGGTCTCCTATCGGTGGTTTGAGGTTGGTGAAGCTTACTTTTAATCGGGTCTAGACTCAGTTCATATGAAGTTATGTGTTACACTCCGTAGTTTGACATTCCTAGTTGGCCTATTCGCATGTTGGTTAAGAGATTTGGAATGCCATATGTGCGGTGGTGAAAAGGGCCCGGGAGAGATCGGACAAGCGCCAAGCTCTGAGCGTCGTAAGGCAATGCACTTATAAATCTCATTTCGACAAATGCGACTTATAACTCACATTCGACAAATGCGACTTATAAATCACATTCGGCTAAATGCACTTAAAGGGGGTTCATGTCCAAGTATATAAAGCCCGCTTTGGTTTAATTTTGGTCATTTTCATTCTTCATTTCCCGAGAACGAATGTAAACAAAGGAGGGACGAAGGTTCAACATAAATTTCCTTCCGTTTACGTCATCAAACATAGTCCAAATCCCTTCAAATTAATTTCGGGTAGCGAAGTATAAAGCACAGGGAGCATTCCTACTGCTATTTTCGAGAAATTCGGCCGACGAATAGTCGTCTCACCAAGCCAAGGTAAGTGGAATTGCTCCAAACTAGTGTTAATATAATTTCATCATTAAAGTGAGTGTTTCTCCCTTCTAGACTTCGAGAAATAACGAAGCGCCGTTCTTCGATGTCGAAGAATAGGCAGTAGGTATATCCATAAGTATGGTTACTTTCCAAAATAATAGTAGAATTAATTCTATTCTTTCGTAAATATGAATACAGTTGGGAGAAATAGTTGAACATTGGCCGAGCTGCCGCTAATCGTAATATCGCCAGCGAGGTATGTAAAGCCAGCTTTTTCCGCAAGTTAGTAGTTCTAGTACGTAAAAATAGTACAAATCTCCAAAATAGAATGTTTCTGAAGCCGTATATTATATTCAGTATGAGTTCAGTAAGCATGGTAGAATTATTATAGTGTTCAGCATGAAACTCAGAACAAGATAATTTCCAGTTATAATATTCCGTAAATATTATTTGCATCAAGATATCTCAAGTATTAGATTCAGTATATTTTCAGGATCAGATTCAGCATATTTCAGTATCATATTCAGTATATTTCAGTATGAAATTCAGAACAGAATACTAGAATATAATATTATTATCAGTTCGTATATATGTATTATATGCTGCTATATTGCCATTCCGGTGGAGACATGATTGTTCTATGTTGGGCACCCTTAGAGCTTCCTTGACCGCCCCAGGGTTAATAGCCGTGGGCCGACTCGCTCGCTAGAGGGCAAGGAGGATACGTCGCTCTACGGAGGGCATGTCGTCCGCGCCACGAAGATGGGATGATTCTGCAGCAGCCGGGACAAGACTATACCACACCCGTCGAGCGCTTGCGCCCGGCAGATTATAGTTTTTAGATTACGTATTTCAGATTTCAGATTTCAGGAGTCCTCTGGACTCAGATCCAGCTATAGTCGGGGGCCCAAGAGATCAAGTTGCATACCCAATGGGCCAACGGATGCTCATAGTTACTAGGTGGATGGTATGACCTTGGTAGGGGTATATAGATTGTGTAAGCGTTGGTACCTACGCTTATGGGGGCTGGTAAGGTTCTTGTATGCTATATTGTGTTAGTTATTAATATATAGAAAGTAGACCGCCATGTTATCAAGTATGACTTTACTTCTCTTCGCAATGTTACGCCTTTCAGCTCGCCCTCACTCGTCCTCCTATTACTTCAGTATCTATTAGTATTATTGTTTACTTTGGGTTATTTTTAGTTATTGGCCGGTATCGACGCCTTCCGCTTTGGGGCACCAGATTACTTGCCCGCAGTACTCATAGACGAAGAGCAGACTCTCGTAGTTCACGCCGACAGAGCTTCTGCACTACTATCCGGAGCTTGACAGCCAAAGGTTTACTTCCCTTTTGTCGTAATAAAGAGTGGGCAGGCCGGCCCTTTCCGACCCTCTTATTATTCTTAGAGGCTTGGTGATTCTATATTCCCCGTGGTTAGTTATACCGTCATGTGGGGCCGTGTATGTTTTAGTTTGCATGACATTATGTAATGTATGTTTTAGTTTGCATGTGATGGTCTTGTGGGCCTTGTTCTGTTGTTAGTTGGTAACCTTGTCAGCCATATATCAGCCCAAATACCTGATTCTACTCTTCGCAATAACTAATCGCCATGGTGGCCTTGTCGGCCCGCACAGGCCCCCTTTATGCCCGCCTGTTCCTCGCTGGCCGTTATATTCCTACAGTGGCTATAGGCCTAGCCGGCCGAGCTGCATGGGTACCAAGAGATAGCCCAAGGTTTTCATTAATCCAGAATTATTTCAGCCTGCAGCAGAAGTGCTTAGGCTCGCTTAGTCCAAAGCAAACAGTCCTAGTAGGGCACCAGCGCTCACGCCTCCTAAGGCGGGGCGTGATACTATGAAAAGTGGCACCATCGTGAGAGGATGAAATAGCTCTCATTACCAAAATCTATGTCGATGAGGAGTAAGGAATTGACTTTGGTGTGATGATCAATGATTTGAATTTCACCCATGAAAGGGGGTGACATGAGATTTTGGAAGAAAGGAAAACTCGCCCGAGATATGTGGACCCTACAAAATTTTGATGCAAATTGAACCAGCTTATGAGCTGGACTTAATTTCAGACTAGCACATGCACCCAAAGAACTTATGCCGCCTATTGAAGAGGTGCATTGGGTGATCCAAGTTCGCTGTGCCATGGACACTATGGGAGTGAAAGATAGTATTTCTTACTTCTAAGAGGTCCTGTAACGCCAGAATCTTGACCATTGATCTATGTTGAGGAACAGCAGCTTCAGTCAAAGTCTAAGGAGGAATCAGCAGGTTTAGGGAGCTGAGGTTTAGAGTCAAGCAGATGTGGATGGCAGATACCCACACTGCCTTCTACGCCTCAGTTTCAATTTAAGGTTTCAATTTCCCTAAAACTCCATTCATGGAGCATGTCCAGTTCATGTGTCCTAGTTTCTTTCATGTCAATAATTGTTTGTATGCGATTAGTGAATTCTCTTCAGCCATGTAGTTCTGTTCGGGAGGTAGCTATTCCAAGAGTTTTCATCTTCAGATCGCATTTGAGTATAATGATTGCAATGCTCAATTTTCTTTGTGTTTAAATATCTGAGGATGAATGTCTCTTTGGGGGAGATATTGTAATGCCCAGAAACCCTAAGACACCCGGAGTTAAAACGGAGAAAACAAAATTTTTCGCACTAGGCCGTGTGAACGAAGCCGCCCCGTGACCCGTGGGGTAGGCCATGAGTCCTTAAGTGAATCATGGTGAGGAGTTTGAAATAGGTAGAAAAATTTGGAAATGGGGTGATCTACGAGTCGTGATGTGATCCGCTGTCAAGAATTGATTGGAAAACTGGAGAATTGGTAGTGTTGGTGACGGGTGGGACATCATTTGAAGCCTTGGGCACACCACGAGTCGTGGTGTCCCCGTAGTGACCAGAGGGAAGTTTCCAGTGCACTTGATGGTTGTGACCACGAGTCGTGGTCATTGGGCATGATCCGTTGAGTCCCTCACGGAGGACTGGTAGTCAGTTTTCCGTGCGAGTTTATTAAGTGTCTTCTCACTCAAACTCCTAGACTTCTAAATCTATATCATTTTGGGTTTAATCAAGGGTTTTTAGAGGGGCAAACCGACAGTTTCTCTCATTTTTTTCTCATTTCTTCATCAGTTCAACGTAAAGTTCTCTGCGTAAAGGTTCAGAGCAGAAATTAGGAAAGATCGATTCTTCTCAAATTTTTCAAGTACCTTCAAAGATTTTCCATCACTAGGTATGTGGGAATTCAACAAAGGAATAGTTCTTCCCTTGTGTCCCCAAAAATCCTCCATGTCTTTCTATTAGTTCTAGCCATGAAACCTTCTGAAATGTGAAGAAATTTCTATGTCAGACTTCATTTAATCTATATGGAATATTATTTGCGGTAATTGTAGATATTTTTCCACCCGCTTGTGACTATAATGATGCTTGTCCCCGTAAGAAAATCTAGCCCTAGCTCTTAAATGTAGTAAAATCCAGAGTCTTGGCAATTGTTCAATTACTGAAATTGCTTGATTCCTATTTTTTAGGCTAGGGTCTCTTTATTGTTAGTTTAATGAAACTCAATAGATTTTATGTCAGTTCGCCCCGCTCAAATGTGTTAGAATATTTTGCTGTTAGTCAAAATGTCAACATCAGTTTGACTACAGAAATTCTCGTGGTGTCAGTAGTGCCTCCCAAAGCTTCAAAATTAGACTCAGTATTAGATTTTAGTTGTTCCTTAGACAGTTATGACGCTTTCGTATACAACTCTAACCAGTCTTAGAATCCAAAGAGAATCTAGTCCAATAAGACTTCAAGATGCTTCCGTGTATGTATTCCCGACTTAATCTTTGGCCCCAATTTCAAGCTATCAACTTAGTAGTCAGTCTAGGACTACTAAGGGACCGGGGTTCTAGCGCACCTAGGTTCCTGGAGTAACCGCACGCTACCGTAGAATATATTTTATTGGTCTCATGGCCCTTAATTTATGATCACCCACTTTATGCCTTTATACCCTTGCAAGGTGTATTGGGTCCTATTGATGGAGTGTATACATCGGACTCCAAGACCTAGCTCATGCGATTATATGTCGGTTATATACTTCCCACTAGCCGCCCGCTGTCTTCAGATGACTACCTCACCTCACGAGTCGTGATGTGAGTCGCACTTGAGCTTTGAAAATGAACATTCATTGACTGCTTCCACGAGTATTACCACGACTTGTAGGGTCACCTAACGGTCGTACTACCTATCATTCGGAAAGAAATTTTCCACTTCCAACCGAATTCTTTCTTTAAGTCTCGGGGTCTCAAGGTTTCTAGAAACTTTTGGGGTGTCACAATATCTTCCCTTGGAAACATTCATCCTGAATGTAGGCTAAATATACCGAAAACTAGGGAAAGAACTTATCCCCAAGTTACTGAAGATTACAACTGAAACTGATGAGTATTCCGACTTAACATTTCTACGTATCTAAACTAAATATCTAAACCGTACATGCATGCTAAGGCATAAGAGGGATTGAAAGATATGAAACTAGATAGAACATCGAGAAGGATTCTTTTCCTCTAACTGCACCGAGCTGATACGGATTGAGTCACTCAAATCGCTTTCTGATACTGGATCTAGATTCATGATATCCTGCCCAATAACAGAAAGTAAAGGACTCATGAGCATGAATCATTCATGAAATCTACAATCGAGCACATACATGAGGTACCCTTATCTATTGAGCTACTAAAGCAACTTCTGATTGAGTTCGAGGATGAACGCATTTGAAGATATGAGTGATGAAGGGTGTACTTACACACCTGTGACATATTTTTTCCACACTTTACTATGTTTTGAGAATAAATTATGTGTGTTTTTTATGTGTTTATGCTACATATTTGTGAAAATGGCTAACACACCTGATTAGATGTTTAGGCTTAAATGATGAATTTGAATGGTATTTGAGGCTTATTGATAAAAATGTGAAGAAGTGGGATTGGAGAATGCAAGGATTGGAAGGTCGCACGGATGGCACAAGTCGCTCGAGGCGTGCCAGACACTAGCGCAATACTGTGCGCGGCACGGTAGCTGCATGCACGCACTTCCAAGCATGAGGAGCCACTCTTCCGGCGCTATGCCCCGTGCGACACCGGCGTTCCCCAGCACGATGACAGGCGTGAAGCAGTCCCCTACTCCTGCACGATGGAGCATGCGACACGGCACTGGATGCGGCAGCTGCAAGAGGCGACGCGGCAAGGAGTTTCTAATGCACTTGTTTCCTACATCAACTAGGAAGAGGAAATTAACAAATCCCAAGCCAAATTCATCAAGGAACAAGGAAGACATAAATCTACTATAAATACCCCTTTATTTTCATGTAATAGCTATGAAGTTTGAAATAAATCTTTACATCAAGTTTCAAGTCTTGCTAACTAGTTTTTTGAGAGTTAGTTTTATTTTGAGATACGATTGTAAAGTTGTTCTTCCGAATTTTGCATTAATCAAGTGAAGGGGTTCTTAGATCATTGTTGTAAGTATTATTTTATGATTTTATCTATGAATGCTATTAAATTACTTATGAACATGATAGGCTAAAACTACCACAACTAGGGTTGTGGGAACCATGGTGAATTAATGAACTAGGGTTAGCACGAAATGATTCTAAAACCAATACTAAACGATTATATTGTATTATCTTCATCTTTAAATGTTTCTTAATGGTGCGCAACGCTAGGAAGTCCTCAATTTTTTTACTTTCTTTGGTCGAAGAGGTAGAGACTAGAAAAAGAGAATTACAACGAAGCCTTAATTTTGATGATCATTGTATTAACTTGAGTTGTGGTCACAGGATTGTTATATCTAGGACTTAGTGATAACTGTTAGTTTGCAAAACTCATGAGACTTGGTCGATTAATTGAGGATAGTCATTCAATAGGGATTGGTCAATCGTTTGAATGAACCTAAGTTATCAGTTCTATAAGTAAAGTATTGGAATAGATCACTAGTGTAAAACCCGAAGTAGTTAAGGATCCATGGAGAACACTTACCCTAGTTAACTGCATAAATTTGGAAACAACCACCAACTTCTCAAAATTGTTATTTATTTTTACAAATCCCCCCTCTTTGGTAATAATCGACTAAAAATGCTTAAGCACTAGCATTTTTCTACATCCTTCCATATTCCCTGTGGGATCGACCCCAACCTCTAGTTGGGTTTTTTATTGACAACGTCCACTTCATACTTCAGTTGGAAGTGTGGTTTGAGCGTTATCAATGAGTTAGCACACATAGCTAGTTTTTAACACTAGGATGAGCCTTAAGGATTCATATAGTAAGACTGCAGCTATCTAGAAATTCTGGAAGTCTGCACATGGGAATGGATAAAGCGTTGCTTCAACTGAAACACAAGAGGAATTATCTAAACCTGAAGGGATGGGCATACCATAGCTGTTAGGGCTGGAACTCCCCTACTAGCATACTCAAGATTCGACTTGTCCCACCGACTTACCATCTTCCCCTTAGCTTTAAGCCATCATTCTAAGGCTCCTGAATCTTTCTTAAGGTTGGGGCTACACCACTAACTCTTGACTCCTCCTCCCCCTCTAACATTCACTGCAACCCTCATACTCCCAGCTATTTCACACCATGCATCGACAATCTATTCTCAACAAACATCACAAGAGCTTCTTATTAAATACTGGGGTTCTGGAGCTATCAACATGCAAAGAGTAACACGAGAAATTCACAACATACCCCTGACTACTTATGGAAACTTGCCCTTATCATGATGTGCTTCTAAGGCGTAGGAGCAGTTTTGATGTTGTCTGCCACCTACGAAGATGATGCACCTTACTGAAATGGGAAATTCACGGGGGCTATTGAAGAGGTGGCTGAGGCTCTACTCTCTCCCCGCTTAGCTGCTGCGCAATATTAGTGCTTATGACCCAACTTTTCGCACCAAAAACAAGAGTCTAAGCTAGCCATTCATTCTCCCAAATAGTGCTTCCCACAGCTCTTACAAGCTGGATAGGTAATCTCCCATACCCTAGGTCGGTACGGAACACTGACTGTCGAAGGTGCTAGGGCTGATGATCTCTGTTGGGAGCATGAGCGGGATCCATCACTCGTCCTCTGAGGGGAGAACTCTTAATCTCCTTCTCTAACCCTTTTGGCCTCTCTCTCATTTTCTTTCACCTGCTCTGCCTCTATTTGTAGGGAATATACCACCAAACATGAGAAGTCTATGTCCTTGTGCAACATGGAGGTCCTTCCCTCTTGGACCAAGGAGTCTGCCACTTTGTTCACGAACCTGCTCACATGAGCCCTTTGGTCAGCTACCATCTCTAGTGCATACTTGGACAACCGGGTAAACTCCAACGCGTAGTCTTGTATAGTCATGCTATTCTGCCTCAAGTTGATGAACTCTGCCGCCTTTGCCTCCCTCAACTCTCTAGGGAAAAACCTATCCAGGAACGCAGTCATAAACTCATCCCAACTTACAGGGACTACTCCAAATCCCCGACTATCTCTCCACTGACAAAATCATATGTGAGTGACTCCTTTCAGCTGGTAGGAGGCTAAGTCTGCGCACTCCATTTTTGTCACCCCCATAATTCGGGTAATCTTCTAGATATCCTCTAAGAACTCATACAGGTCCTCATCCACCTTTGACCCCAAGAATTCAGGTGGGTTCATCCGGAGGAAGTCTCTTACCCTAGCCGCCGCTACGTTCCCATTCTGGGGAACATGATCCATCACCTGCTGATTAATCTGGGAAGCCATGGCTTGTGCCAACATGTGAAAGGCTGCCCTGAACTCGGCATTAGAAACATGTTCGTCCATCAGGTTCACTAGGGTTGGTGGGGCTTGCTGGCGCTCATTACCATTTCTTCTTCCATTCGCTCGACTGGGAGGCATTATCTGCGAGCGCGTAAAGCACGATTCAGGAGAGGAACTATTAGAGTTTCATACTCTACGCATGATAAGAATCATGAAGAAAAGGGAACATTTCTAAAACATCTCATAGTCTCTTCTTCATAAGTGTGGCGCGCTTCACACTCATAAAAAAGACTCTACTTAACGCGGCTTTCAAACACCCTAGGACACTCTAAACCTTTGCTCTAATACCAAATTTTCATGAACCAAACATAGGCCCAGATCGAGACATGGGACAAGGAACCCCAAGAGGCTCCAAGTCGACCCATGGCATGACCATAGCATAACATTAGTATGACAACAACTTATAGAATCATAACTGAGCGGAAGTTAACTGAAAGAGTCTAACCATAATCATAAGAACATAATCAAATAAAAATCTGATACAAAAGTTGAATCTGTTTATACAAGTCTGAAAGCCTCTACTACATTGATGAGTTACAAGGTGTCTTACAGTTGACTGACTCTTAATTTTTAAATTCACCCCCTCTTCTTTATTTATCCATTGGTATCAGAGTAGGTCTCACTGAATATTGTTTAACCACAAAGTGAGAAAAAGATCAAATGGCCTCATATCAAATTCTAAGAGCAATTCTGCAAGATGGACATTTATCATCACTACCTACATACTTCAACGAACAATACTACTCTCACTAGAAAGAATGATTCAAGATCTTCGTATAGGAAAATCATTTTCAAACATGGATTGTGACAAAGAAAGGCCCCAAGCCTATCCCTGGAGTGACAAATCCCACTAAAACTGATTTGGAAACTTTCTCCATCACCAAGGAACGACAGGAGGTAATTCAAACTAATGTGAGAGTTGTTAGTTTACTTTATTGTGCAGTTAATGGATCTGAGTACGATAAGATCTCCACCTATCACACTATTAAGGATATGTGGGAAAAGCTTAAAGTAACCTATCAAAGCACAAAAAAGTAAAGGAAGCAAGCATAAATGCTTTAGTAAATGAATATGAACTATTCAAAATGACTGATGAAGAAAATGTTGAATCCATATTCTCTTGATTCAGAAAAATCATTGGAGAACAAAAATCACTTGGTATGGTATATCCAAACAGTATGCAAGTCAGAAAACTCCTCGTAAGTATACCTAAATCCTGGGAAACAAAAGCAACAATTCTTGAGGATGAAGATCTGGAGAAATTAACCTATGATGAACTCAGAGGAAACTTGATGGCCTATGAACAAAATCATCTCAACAAATATTCAAAGGAAAACAAGAAGAAGGTAGTAGCTTTCGATGCTGCAACAAATGAGAGTGAAAATGAAGAAGAAGAAGAAGAAAGAAGTGAAGGGTTAGCTCTTATTAATAGAGGAGTCAGACAAATACTACGACAAAGAAAGCAGAGACCTCAAACGGGATATCAAAACTCTAAAAACCAAAAGAATGATGAGAGATGTTATTATTGTGGAAAATTAGGGCATATAAAAGACAACTGTCCGGAACTGAAGAAAAGAAATCTCAGGAGATCAAATAAATCCAAATCCTTGGGGAGCCTAGAGTGACGAAGATACATCACAAGAAGAACAAGAAGAGACTGCTAACATCTGTTTCATGGCTCTTGGTGAATCTAGCGAGGTAAGATCTAACCTATGTGAAAAATGTGAAAATTTACAAAATTCTCTTTACCTCGTTACAGATCAATTACAAAAACTGATTGATGAATATAATAAGCTTGCTAAAGAGAAAAAAGACTGGCAAATTCTTCTTGAAGCAAGTCAAATTGAAGTAGACCTGCTTGAAGAAGAACTAGGAGACCTTCGAATGAAATTAAATAGTATGAAGAAGTCTCCTAGTCATAGCTCAGTCGTCTCACTTCATTTTTCTAAAAGAAACTCTCACTCTCATGAGTCTTCCTCCAATAGTTACTTTTCTGCAAAATTCTTTGTAAAACCCACATGTTTTTCATGTGGAAATGTTGGCCACAAATCTTTCAATTGTAGGTTCAACAAATTAAATTCTAGAAAATGGATCTGGAGAAGAAAAGATCAAGATCCCAAAGTGACTCAAACTAACTATAAAGGACCCAAGAAAGCTTGGGTACCTAAAAGAAATTAATTCATTATTTTGAAGGAATATTTTAAGAGATCTTACAAAAAGGGTATGTGGGTAATTGATAGCGGATGTTCCAGGCATATGACGGGGAAGAAAGAAAACTTCCCTTTAGTAAAGAAAATAGATGGAGGGCATGTCAGGTTTGGTGACAATACAAAAGGAAATGTAGTTGAATTGGCTCTATTACTGTCAGTCCTTCATGCACTCTAATTAAAGTGTATCTAGTAGATGAGCTGAAATATAATCTTCTAAGAATCAGTCAACTATGTGACTCTGGGTTTGATGTCCTGTTTGATCCCATAAAATGCACTATCAGCTATCCTGAGAAGAACATCACTCTTATTGGTGACAGAATTTAAAATATCTACGTTCTCAACAATGTGGGGTTATCCACTCTTACTTGTCTTACTGCTATTGCTGATGATCCTTGCATTTGGCATAGAAATTAGGTCATGCTAGCATGCACACCATTGAAAAGCTTTCAAAATTAGATTTGGTCATTTGACTGCCTAAACTAAACTTTTCTAAAATCCAACTATTTGATGCATGTCAATTAGGTAAACAGACTCACTCATCCTTCAAAAACAAATATATTGTCAACACCTATAAACCCCTTCAACTGTTGCACATGGACCTTTTTGGACACACTAGAATTGCTAGCATTGATGGTAAAAGATATGCATTTGTTATTGTTAACGATTTTTCATGATTTACTTAGGTTATATTTTTAGCTCACAAGGACGAAGCCTTTTCAAACTTCAAAATTTTCTATAAGAAGGTCCAATGGGAGAAGGGATATTTCATTTCTACTATTCACAATGATCATGGTCGAGAATTCAAAAATAAACTTTTTGAATACTTTTACAACCAACAGGGATATACTCAAAACTTCTCAGCACCTCGGTCTCCTCAGCAGAATGGTGTAGTAGAAAGACAAAATCATTCACTCCATGACACTACATGAACCATGCTCATTGAACAAAGTATCCCTGGTCATTTTTGGGTAGAAGCTGTAAATACTGCATGCCACATTCTTAATAGATGTTTGATCATACCCATTTTGAAGAAGACTCCATATGATTTATGGAAAGGTAAGAATCATAACATTAGCTACTTTCATCCGTTGGACGTAAATGTTTCATTCAAAACAATGGTAAGAATAATCTTGTAAAATTCAATCTTCGAGTGATGAAGGTTTATTTCTTGGTTACATTCCTTCAAGCAGATCTTACAGAGTTTTTAATAAAATATCCTTATATGTTCATGTAGTATTTAATGTTTCTAACTCATCTCCTAGCATCATTGAGCATGATTCAGGTGAAGACCCCAGTCTCATCATTCCTGATATTCAAAACTCTGAAATAGTTTTCGGCCAAAGTGACTCTACTTCATATCCAAAAATTGAAGAAAAGGAGCTTCAGTCAACTAACTTTTCCAACATTCCTCGGGAATGGAGGAGTGAGGCAAGTTTCCCAAAAGATTTCATCATTGGAGATCCAAAGGCAAAAATGCAGACCAGATCATCTCTCAAACACCAATCGTCATTGGCTCTTGTCTCCCAATTTGAGCCAAAACATATTGGTGAAGCCCTAAGTGATGAATCCTAGATACATGCCATGAAAGAAGAATTAGATCAATTTGAAAGAAGTCAGGAATGGTCACTAGTTCAAATAACGAAAAATGTCTTAGTAATTGGGACAAAAAGGATCTTTAGAAATAAGTTGAATGAGGAAGGTAAGGTCATCAGAAACAAGGCAAGGTTAGTTGCTCAAGGGAACTCACAACAAGAATGTACAGATTACGATGAAACTTATGCTCCTATAGCTTGACTAGAATCGATTCAAATCTTACTTGCATATGATTCATTTAGATTATTTAAACTTTTTCAAATGGATGTCAAAAGTGATTTGTTTAAATGGTTTCTAAAAGGAAGAAGTTTTTATGAAACAACCCCCAGGTTTTGAAAATCCTTCTTGCCCTGATTATGTTTTCAAACTTTCAAAGGCTCTTTATTGTCACGCCCCGAGCTTACACCTGGACGGGACACGGTACTTGGAGTCACAAGTAACCCCAAATCAACTCCTGGTCTATCATACACTGGTATTCTGAGTAAGCATATATACCGTGGAAGTTTAAAGAAAATTATAAACATTTATGAGAATGAAGCTAAATCATAATGTTTGAAAACATTTGAAAAAAACTACATGTCTAAAAAACCAAGTCCGCATTTGAAAGACACTACAACTGATGAGTTGCTGGGACAAGCCCCCAGCTAACTCCTAATCTAAATAGAAGAAAGAAAACTGAGTAAATTAATCTTCGCCCTTGAAAGATGAGGACTCACACTTAGAACTGCTGAAGTATTCTGAGAGCGATCGGCTAGCGAGGCTGAGACTGAGATCCTACAGTTGTGTCATAAAATGATACAACATAAAAGTATGCATCAGTACTTTGAATGTACTAAGTAAGTGAGACAAACCATACATAAGAAATAAAAGTAATGAACTGAAAAGACATGCAATGACCAACTGGAGCTACTAAACTGAATAACTTAATAACTAAGATGGTCTAAAAGATCCTGTCTGACAGTCAAGGACATGACCTAAATCTGAGATACTGAACTGAACTGTCTAAAACTAAAATAAGCTGACTAGTGGGAGAGTCTATAACCAACATATAATCACGTGACCTAGAAATGGAGTCCGATGTACACATCCCATCGGTAGGACCCAATATACCTTGCAAGGGTATAAAGTCATGGATTGTGAGATCACTATCTGGGGCCATAAGGCCAATAAAAATAACCTACGGTGACAACATAGTTCGGGGAACCTGGGTCCACCGGAACCCCGGCCCTCTCGGTGCTAAGTTTTACTCCCACTGAATATTCCTAACATGACTACTACTTCCAAGTTGATAGCTCGAAACTGGGGCCCAAAACTAAGTCAGGGATACTTATCTGGAAGTACCCTAAGAGTCTTATCGAACTGGAGTTGGAAACTGGTGTTCTAAGACTGGTCAGAGCTGCTTATCTGGAAGCGTCGTAACCGTCTAAAGAACAAACTGAGGCTGAAGCTGGTGGTTCTTAGACTTGTCAGAGATGCTTATCTGGAAGTTTCGTAACTGTCTAAAGAACCACTAAAATCTAGTAACTGATGTATGTTTCTAAATACTGGTAATTGGGAGGCACCACTGACACCTCAGGAAAAGACTGTAGTCAAACTGATCAGTTGGCATTTCTGAAGTTACTGAGTAGGCTAGTATCCTGACTAAAACTGGACTAGCATGAATTGACTAAGATAATCAACTGATATTAACAAAATGGGAAATCCCAACATTGATGACTAACTATTCTTTAGGCTCTAAGTGTTTTGAGTATGGACTGAGATTTTTGAGGTTGAATATACCAAAATATTAACTTCTACTCAAGGATCTATGCCAATCAGTCGTAACTCGATCAAAATCTAACATATCAACACAACGTTTCTATTTTGAGCCCAAATCATGCAAGTTCTACCCTATTTTATGATAAGGACCAAGACTAAGGAACCTTCAGGCTAACCAGAGGCCTAAGAGTCTAGGGAAATCATAGACATACCTTTTCTTACTCAATTCATAGAATCAAAATCCCGAGCGTAATATACATTATGGGTTCCCGATTCATGCAAGCTCATAGATTCCAATCATACTCTAAAAATATATAATGAAATCATGGTAAAAGTCATGTACATACTTCATAGGAGCAATATTTTGAAAATAGTGCTAATACATAGTAAAATTCTAGAAAACATATGAGGGATCATGCTTAAATTGAGATTTTAAGACGTAATTCTTTTCTAAAATTTAGTAACTAGGGTTTTACATAAAACTCAAGACACAAGGACAAAAGAGGATCCATGTTGAAGTCCCACATACCTGGTTGGAGGATTTCACTAAAGGTCTTGAAGTTGCTGCACGTTGGAGAGGAACCCTAGTTCTTGAGCCTTGATAGAAAAAGAGAAATGGAGAAGAAGGATTCGTGAGTGTTTTAGGATCGAATGAGGGACTAGGCTATATATTCCCCTTAAAACCTTCCCACTAGATACCCAAAACAACAAAGTTTAGAAGTTAGGAGCATAGGAAATTACAAAAACACCCTAGGAAATTCGCAGGAAAAAGGACCCTGCCAGTCCTCACGAGGCACTCCACGAGTCGTGGGGTCAAGAATGACTCATGGTTCCAAGTCGTGAAGTGTACTGGAATTTTTCTCAAAAATCTCTCAAATTTGTCGATGACTGACTTCACGAGTCATTGTTTGACTTAATGACTTGTGACTCCTTCCATTACCACTGAAGTTAACAATCCTGTTCTCTCATCCCATGACTGATTGTGACTTTCTATGATGACTCGTTGTCTCCCCTCGTCACCACCACTTCCTCGAGACTGACATACTTCCGATGATTGTCACAACGGGTCATTACCTCACCCAAAGGTTTGTGGTCACCATCCGTTGTCATTGAAACCTTTATTCTGCCTTTCCTTTTGATGACTCTTAGGATGACTCATTACTGAACTTAAAGAGTCGTCAAGTCTCCCATCCCCTGGAGTCTTGACATTTCAGGCTACTACTCGTGCTAAGGACCCCACGGCTCATCACGTCATCCCATGAGTCATGAAGTGGGTTGTTACCTCAGAGCTCTGAATAGGGCTTCACTGGCTGCTTTCCACAAATCTTATCACGACTCGTGAAGTCACCTAACGATTCATACCACGACTCGTTCTGTGGGGAAATTTTCACTTTCCTTCTGAATTCTTTCTTTAAGTCGGGGGTCTGATCTTAGAAACTTTTGGGGTGTTACAATATCTTCCCCTTGGGAACATTCATCCGCAAATGTAGGTTAAACATACTGAAAGTATAGGGACATAACTGAAATCCCAAATACTAAGCACCCGAAATTGAGAACTGACAGAGTGACTGAGCTAAAAGGCTAGGAAAAGAGTTGCAATCCCGAGAACTGAATGCTAAGAGTGAATATCAATGGAGTATATGAGTCCAAGTTGAACTATATATCTAAACTGAGTTTCTGAACTGTACATGCATGCTAAGATATGAGAAAAATTACTACAGGACATGTAGTTGACATGGAACTAAGTGGGTTACTAAGAAGAAATTATTTCTCTCAAGCTGGAACTGAGCGGTTAGGGACGGAGTTGTAAACCCCATAACTGCTTTCTGATATCTGAATAGTTGGCCTTATCTGAATTTGTTTCCCATGTAGTTCCTCCTACTAGCTGAGTGTTCCTTAAAACCTTCACTGAAATGACCTCTTTATTTCCCCTAACTTACGATCTTGACGATCAAAAATCTCAACTGGAACCTCATTTTAAAAGAGACTGTCATTCTCACCAACACCTCATCACCCCTTTCGTGGTAAAATCGTTAGGGACACCTTGATAGATACACTAACTTCCTGAATACCACCACACCATTCAAGCCTATCACTAAAATCGTCTTACGACTGCATATACCATCCAAGAATTTCCTTGTCTCTCTAGTAGAACTAACAACTGCATCTCATGAACTTCTTCATATGATCATCTAAGGTGTAAATAGAAAGTTATTCTAAGTGTATATTTTACAACAATCATTCCGGATATAGGTGAACGTACACATGGCTTAGAGTAAGGAAATCACAAGCACGAATCATTCAAGGAGCCTAGTCTGAGCATACACATTATGTAGCATGATCCGCTGACCCGTTGATGAGCGTCTGAGGGACTGGGTTCTTGGAGATGAACGTATTGTGAGACAGGAGTCTGTACATAACTAGTTTTCATGACATGAAGCCGAGATTTATGGAACCATTGAGTAATATAGGGATCGCTGTGTGAAACGGTTATCTATAATTCTAGGAATTTGTACATAAACATAAGTAGAATGTAATGCCAATTGAAATACAAGAGGAAACAGCTGAATAGGAAGGATTGATATCCCATAGCTGTTGTTTATGGACTTCTTCTACTAAAACCTTTAGGGCTTGACTTGACCTTCTTAACTTATCATCTCCCCTTAGTTTCAAGTCACCCTTCTCAATCTCCTAGATCCTTTCTTAAGTCTAGGTTAACATTACTAACTCTTGAGTTCTCATTCGCCACGAAAGTTATCACTACAGTCTTCATACTAATAACCATTTCATATCGACCATGGGATAACGCTCATACTGGCATTCTAAAGGCATCCAATGCTTTATATCGTGTCTCCTAAGCCTAAAACATGCAAGGATCAATATAAGAAATTCATAACATATCTGCTACTATATCCAGAGTTGTCTTCCACCTGTATTGGATGTTCTGCCCTACTGAGATGCGCAAGCTACCGGAGTTGTTGGGATGGTAGATTGAGTTTTGCCACGTTCAACTGTAGGGCAATTCTTTATTCTATGGCCCGACCGACCACATCCAAAACATCCTTCCTTACAAAGCAAATAGTTTCGGGGGTGGCTTCTTCTAAATTTCTTGCAGGTTAGGTGACCTGACAGGGCTATAGAAGAGATAGTCGGGGCTCTACCTTCTCCCCGTTTGGCTGTTGGGCAATCTTTGAGTTTATGGCCTGACTTGCCACACCATAAGCAACCACCTGAGCCAATCATGCATTCTCACAAATGGTTCTTCCGATAGTTCTTGCAAGTTAGGTATGTAATCTCCCTTACTCTGGGTTTGTTAGGAGCACTAACTATCGATGGTACTAGGGCTGATGATCTCCGACGAGACCGGAAATGAGGTCTACCACTCATCCTCTGTTATGAATACCCTATGTCCCTTGTCTTCTCTCTTGCTCCCCTTTTCTTCTCCCTTGATCCTTCCATTCGCTTTTGGTCCATAAAACTCAAATGGATTCCTTTTTATGAAGTTTCGAACCCTGGTAGCTATTATCTCTTCGATAGGATTTGAAAGTGTAGCTGCTTACTGGTTAACCTGTGGTCGCGACCCGTATTAACACTCTGAGTTCAGCCTCAAGCTCCGCATACGTCACATGCCCACTAAGGGGGCCTACTGAAGCTGGTGGGGCTAGTGGATTCCCGTTACTATTTCCTCTTCCGCTATCGCTTTTGGAAGGCATTGTCTGCGAATGTGTAATGCATGATTTAGAAGAGAAACCTTAGAGTTTACACTCAATCGCACGATAAGAATAGTGAGAGAATGGAATTTTCCGAAAACCTCTTGTAGCCTCCTCATCATAAGTGTGGCATGCTACACACACATGAAAAGGACTATATTTGACATGGCTTTCAGACATTCTAGGATACTCTAAAACTAGTGCTCCGATACCAAGTTTGTCACGCCCCAAGCTTAACTTGGAATTACAAGTAACCCCATGTCAACCCCTAGTCTATCATACACTGGCATTCTGAGTAAACATATAAATATATATATAGCAGAAGTTAAAGCAAAATATAAACATTTATGAGAATGAAGCTGATTCATAATGTTTGAAAACATTTGAACAAAACTACATGTCTAAAAAACCAAGTCTGCATCTGAAAGCCATTACAACTGATGAGTTGTTGGGACAAGCCCATAGCTAACTCCTAATTTAAATACAAGAAAGCATAACTGATTAAAATAATCTTTGCCCTCAAAAGATGAGGACTCACACTTAGAACCGCTGAAGTCTTCTAAGAGCGATCGGCTAGCGAGGCTGAGACTGAGATCTTACAACTGTATCATAAAATGATACAACATAAATGTATGCATCAATACATTGAATGTATTAAGTAAGTGAGAGAAACCATACATAAAAAATAAAAGTACTGAACTAAAAAGAAAGGAAATGACCAACTGGAGCTATTGAACTGAATAACTATAATAACTAAGATGGTCTAAAAGACCCTGTCTGACGGTCAAGGACATGCCCTAAATCAAATATACTGAACTAAACTGATCTGAAACTGTTATACCCCTAGAACCCAAAGATCAGACCCAGGAGTTTAAGCGGAGGAAAGTTTGAAATTTTGCACCAGGCATAGGACGATTCGTGGGGAGACTCGTCAAGACAACCCACGAGTTGTGATGTGACTTGTGGGGAAAGCTCAGGTGTTCAGTGAAAGAGACTTAAGAGATGAGACCTCACGGAAATGACCACGACTCGTGGTTAGGCCCCACGAGTCGTTGGTTCAGTTGTGAGGAAGGGGATTAAGGAAGAAAAGAAGATGGGATAGTGTTCATCACGGAAGGATCCCCATGAGTCGTGGTCAGTCCCCATGATTTGTTGGGTGGGTCGTTAGCAAGCTTGGGATTTAATTTGAAGAGGCAAGGTAGTGTACCTCATAGGTGTAAACCACAACTCGTGGTCACCAGCTATGAGTTATTGGGTCGCCCGTGACAAGCCCAAAAAAATCAGTTGAAGTAGTGCACTTAACGAGCGACGTGACGAGCTGTTTTTCCCAGTGACGAGTCGTTAGGTCGTCCGTTAGGATCATCTGAAAATTATTTTCTGTGAACTACTAAGGGCCTTTTTGCAATTTCTAAATGTCCTAAAGCCTATACTACGTCGTTTTAGCCTATGAAAGGTGGTTTTTAGAGGGATAATCTATTCTCAATCCTCATTCATGCATGCAAGAGTATAGAGAGGTGATCAAAGGGTGACTCAAGGTTTTCCTTCTTCAATTCCTTTTTGGGCATTCAAGGGAGAGTAATAATCAGTTATTTTCAGATATGTAAGGTTCTAAATGGGTGTTTCTTTTCACACCCATGCCCATTCTCTATGAATTCATGAAAATCTATCAAAAATCTTATGGGGTTTTAAGTTCAATTATGAGAAAAACTAATGAATTACTAATGGGTTTTTATGATTTATGACACATATCATATTTTATGGATTTAGATCATATTCTACCATTTTAATTTCAATTATAAATTCATTGATTTCGATTTCTACCAAATCAAGCCTAATTATGCATGATTTATGATGAATCGATTTATGATCTACTCTCCAATTGTTGATATTTAAAAGCCCATCATGATCTGATTTGAAATATAAATTTATTCAATTACCCATCATGATTTGATAATTTACAAGTTATATGTATGATCTACAAGTATGCATGGATCCTATAATTTATGAATTTATGTTTTGGCCGACTCACGAGCCTTGATTCATGGCTAGTTCATGTATTACAAGCATGTTTATAATTATCATGAATTAACTAGCCCATGAAATCATGCATGATATACTATGAACACTATATATATTTTGGGATTAGTATCAAACACCGAGTAGGTTCGAGGCCCAAATTCTACCCCCGATCTCACAAACTACGTGCCACCGTAGGTATGTTAGGACCTCCTTTATGACTGTCCCTGGCCCAAATGGCCCTCTTCACGGTGATATCACACCTTCATGGTTTCACCCTTGGCAAGGTACGAACGGCCTTCTGACTAGGCTTACAAATCGGGCTTCATGTGTGCTCATATAGGGTATGTCGGTTAAGAGAAGTCTCCCACTGTTCCTCATAATTTATGCTTGATTATTATGTATATTGGCTCAAGTCATGTTTAATAAATCTTTTCTCTTATGATTATGATTATGATTGTATTATGAATGTTTTGAAAACCTTGAGCCTTATGATATATTATGATACTTGTGTCATGAGCCTGTTGTCCTACTCTTATGATGTTTTATGAGCTTTTATATATTTTAAATGTCCGTTTTACTTACCTTGCATACTCGGTACATTTCACGTACTGACTGCATACTTTTTATGTTGTATCGCTTCATGATACAAGACCCGGATCTCAGGCTCATCCTCATCCTTAGACCATCTCAGAGTTCACTTTCAACTTTGTTGGTGAGTCCTTTCGAGGGCCGTTAGACATTTATGTTATTTGGTGTTTCAGTATTTGGCTGGGTTAGTTGGGGGTGTTGTCCCATCAACCCATCGTATGTAGTAGAGGCTTTCAGACAGTATGTAGTACTCAGCTTATGTATATATCTAGTGTCTCCGAATGTTATGATATGTTATGTTATGTTTATGTTTGGTCTTCCGCTTAAAGTGAGTGTAGTTAGATGTATGCTTATGCCATGGGTTGACTTGGGATCTCTCGGGGTTCCTTGTCCCATGTTTACGATCTGAATCTACTATCGGGTCTTGACAAACTTGGTATTAGAACCATAGGTTTTGAAGTTTCCTATGGTGTCTGAAAGCCGCATTAAGTAGATTCTTTTTCATGGGTGTGAAGTGCGCCACACTTATGAAGAAGAGGCTACGAGACATTTAGGAAATATTTTCTTCTTTCATGATCTATGTCATGCGATGAAAAGTCCTTCTATTCTTTTAATTCATGCTAACCGCAATTGCAGAATCATGTCTCCCAAAAGAATGAATGGAAGGAGAAATGGGAACGGTGAAGGCCACGGAGATGGCAATGATCATGGCCATTAGCAAGCCCCGCCTGTTCAGGAGCCCCAGACACCAGAGCTAGTTGTCCACGCTGAGTTCCGCGAAGCTATCCAGATGTTGGCACAGGCCTTGACAACTCAGGCCAACCAGCAGGCTGTTGCACATATCCCGCGGAATGGCACAGCAGCAACGGCTTGGATTAGGGTCTTCTTGAGGATGAACCCTCCGGAGTTCTTGGGGTCCATGGTGGATGAGGACCCACATGATTTCATCGAGGAGATTCTTAAGATCACCCAGGTTATAGGGGTGACCAATGGAGAATGTGTTGATTTGGCCTCCTATCAGCTCAAGGGGGTGGCTCACATATGGTTCAAATAGTGGAGAGATGCTAGGGCAATGAGTTCAGGCCCTATCGATTGGGAAGAGTTCCACACCGCGTTCTTGGATCGATTCTTCCCTCGGGATATGAGGGAGAAAAAGGCAGATGAGTTTGTTAAATTAAAGCAGGGTCACATGTACGTTCGGGAGTATGCATTGGAGTTCACCCATTTATCCAAGTATGCGCCTGAGTTGGTGGCGGACCAGAGGGCTCGGGTGAGTTGTTTTGTACATGGAGTGGCGGACTATCTGGATAAGGACTGCAGATTTCCATGTTGCATCGAGACATAAACTTCCCCCGAATTGTGTTGCATGCTCAGCAGATGGAGTTGGTATATCGGATGAAGAGAGAGGCCATGAGGTCCAGGACCGACAGTTATGGGACTTATCAGGTCAGGTCAGGGGGTGGACAGTTTCAACAGTCCCAGCACAGGTCTATTGTTCCAGCCCCGTCATCGGCTAGCACGCCATCTAGATTTATAAGGGATTAGAGGAGCAGGGCTTCATATCTGAGAGGTCAGGGTAGCATGCAGGTGGAGCGCACATTCCCAGTTTGTGCGGGGTGTGGCAATAATCACCTCGGGAGGTGCCTAGTTGGCTCAGATGCTTGTTTCGGGTGTGGAAAACTCAGACACAGACTCATGGATTGCCCTTCAGCTAGATCAGGGGTTGGTGGAGCCCGTATGCCAGTAGCCAGTTTTACCGCTCCAGTAGCATGTCCCCCTCAGCAGGGTGCCACGACTAGTTCAATCGGCGGTCAGCGACAAAACAGATTTTATGCTTTAGCAGCCCGTCAGGAGCAAGAGGTCTCCCCGAATGTGGTCACGCCTGTTTTTCATATTGATGTTTATGCTTTGCTAGATCCCGTAGCTACCTATCTTTTGTGATCCCTTACATTGCTAGTAGCTTTGGAGTTAGTCCCGAGACTCTATCAGATCTATTTTTGGTTTCTACTCCTGTCGGTAATTCGGTTGTAGCTAAGCAAGTGTATAGAGGATGCCCGGTCACTATATCGCATAAAGTCACCTCAGTAGACCTCGTAGAGTTAACCATGACTGAGTTTGATATTATTCTTGGCATGGATGGTTGTATGCGTGTTATACTTCTTTAAATTGTAGGACCGGTGTGGTGGAATTTCATTTCTCGGGTGAATCAGCTTTGGAGTGGAAGGGTAGTTCGGCTGTACCAGCAGGTCAATTTAATTCAGATCTTAAGGGTCGAATGATGATTTCTAAGGGTTGCGTGTACCAGCTAGTTAGGGTTAAGGATGTTGAGTCCGAGACCTTGACTGTCCAGTCAGTTTCGGTAGTGCGTGAGTATCCAGAGGTCTTCCCCGATGATTTACCAGTTGTTCCTCCCGAGAGGAAAATTGACTTTGGTATTGACCTTCTACCCAGTACATAGCCTATATCTATTCCTCCTTACAGGATAGCTCCAATCGAGCTGAAAGAGTTGAAGGATCAGTTAAAGGACCTATTAGATAAGGGTTTCATTAGACCGAGCAAGTCTCTATGGGGTGCACCAATTCTCTTTGTACGAAAGAAGGATGGTTCTCTTAGCATGTGTATTGACTATCGACAATTGAACAAAGTCACCATTAATAATAGGTATCCTTTACCCAAGATCGACGATTTGTTTGACCAGTTTCAGGGTGCCAAGTGTTTCTCCAAGATTGATCTCAAGTCCAGGTACCATTAGCTCAGGGTTCGAGAGAGTGATATCCCAAAAACAGCCTTCAGGATGCAGTATGGACATTATGAGTTTGTAGTTATATCTTTTGGACTAACGAATGCTCCTTCAGCTTTCATGGACCTAATGAATAGGGTGTTCAAGCAATATCTGGACACGTTCGTGATTATGTTCATTGATGACATCCTTATATACTCCCGGAGCGAGAAGGATCATGCCGCTCACTTGAGAATAGTGCTTCAGACCCTTAAGGATCATTAGTTGTATTCCAAGTTCAACAAGTGCGAGTTCTGGTTGAACTCAGTAGCATTTTTGGGCCATGTAGTATCAAGCGATGGCATAAAAATAGATTCTCAAAAACTCGAGGCGGTGAAGAATTGGCCTAGACTGGTGAATCCCTCAGATATTCAGAGTTTCTTGGGATTAGCTAGTTACTATAGGAGGTTCGTTGAGGATTTCTCATCTATTGCAGCACCTTTGACCATGTTGACTCAGAAAAAGGTGAAGTTCCAATGGTCGGAGGCTTATGAGAAGAGATTTCAAGAGTTGAAGGCTCGAGTTACTACCGCACTGGTGTTGACCCTACTCGAGGGCACCAATGGTTTCGTGGTGTATTGTGATGCTTCGAGAATCGGACTCGAGTGTGTATTGATGCAGTGAGGAAAAGTGATAGCACATGCCTCTAGACAGTTGAAGTTTCATGAAAAGAATTACCCAACCCATGATATTGAGTTGGCCGCGGTGGTGTTCGCATTGAACATATGGTGGCATTGCTTATATGGGGTCCATGTGGATGTGCTTACGGACAACAAGAGTTTACAATATGTGTTCACACAGAAGGACCTCAATCTTCAGCAAAGGAAGTGGTTGGAGCTAGTCAAGGACTATGAAATGAGTTTCCTCTACCATCGGTGTAAGGCTAATGTGGTAGCGGACGCACTTAGTAGGGTCTCTATGGAGAGTGTGTCCCATTTGGATGAGGGAAAGAAGGAGCTGGTGAAAGATGTCCATCGGCTGGAAAGGTTGGGAGTTAGGTTGGTCGACTCAATTGATGGCGGTGTTGTTGTGCCAAATGGGTCAGAATCTTCCTTGGTGACTGATGTGAAAGCTAGACAAGACGAGGATCCAATTTTGGTAAAGTTGAAGGAAGTCGTTCGAAGTCAGAAGGTGGAAGTCTTCTCCCAAGGGGGAGATAGTGTGTTTTGGTACCAGGGTCGCCTATGTGTTCCCGATGTTGATAATTTGAGGAACGGGATATTACATGAGGCCCATGGCTCCAGGTATTCTATCCATCCAGGTTTCACCAAAATGTATCGTGACTTACGAGAAATCTATTGGTGGGATGGCATGAAGAAGAATATTTGTAGAATTCGTAGCCAAATGCCCGAACTGTCAACAAGTAAAGGTTGAGCATCAAAGGTCGGGAGGCGTACTTAAGGATATCAGCATTCCCACTAGGAAGTAGGAAGAAATTAATATGGATTTAATTACAGGCCTACCTCATACTCGTCGACACTATGGTTCTATTTGGGTGGTGGTAGACAGGTTGACCAAGGCTGCACATTTACTACCGGTGAAAACCACAGACTCAGTGGATGATTATTCCAAATTGTATATCTGAGAGTTGGTTCGGCTACATGGAGTGCCCTTGTCCATTAGTTCAGACTGAGGTACTCAATTTACCTTCCAGTTTTGGCAGTCTTTTCAGAAGGGGCTTGGGATTCAGGTCAAGCTCAGTACAGCCTTCCATCCACAGACAGATGGTCAAGTGGAACGAACAATCCTGACTCTCGAGGACATATTGATAGCATGTGTGATGGACTTCAAAGGTAGTTGGGATGATCACTTTCCCCTGATCGAGTTTTCTTATTATAACAATTATCACTCTAGCATCCAGATGGCACCGTTCGAGGCTCTTTATGGGTGGAGATGTAGATCGCCCATCGGATGGTTTGAGGTTGGTGAGGCAACTATGATAGGGCCAGATTCGGTTAATGAGGCTATGGTGAAGGTTCAATTGATAAGGGACAGGCTGAAAACTGCTTAAAGTCGTCAAAAGTCATATGCTGTTGTGAGAAGGAGAGAGTTGGATTTCAACGTGGACGATTGGGTAACTCTAAAGGTATCTCCCATGAAGGGAATCATGCGGTTCGGAAAGAAAGGAAAACTCAGTCCCCGCTATGTTGGTCTCTATCGGATTATGGTAAGAATTGGTAAGGTAGCGTATGAGTTGGACTTGCCCTCAGAGTTGTCTTCTGTGCATCCTGTGTTTCATGTATCACTTTTGAAGAAATGTTTGGGAGATCCAGCTCTAGTAATTTCGGTTGACAGCGTTGGTGTAAAAGACAGCCTTAGCTACGAGGAAGTTCCGGTGGAAATATTAGATCATCAAGTTCGGAAGCTAAGGAACAAGGAAGTAGCTTCAGTTAAAGTCTTGTGGAGAAATCAACATGTTGAAGGAGCTACGAAGGAAGCGGAAGCGAATATGATGGCTAAATACCCACATTTATTCTCTATTGGCTCAGCTCCGGCTTGAGGTATCAGCTTTGCTCTATGACTCCATTTAGTTTTCATGTTCAATTCATGCGTTCAAGCTTCTTTTATGTGCATGGAATAGTATGTGAAGCATGAGATCAGTTCAGCTATGTGATGTGAATCGGAGGTAGTCCTTCTGTTAAGTTTCGATTTAAATGATCAGTATTTGAATACGATAACTACATGTTTCTGTTTTCTGCTTGTTTCCAACATTCGAGGATGAATGTTCCCATGGGGGAGATATTGTTATACCCTGGGAACCCAAAGATCAGACTCGGGAGTTTAAGCGGAGGAAAATTGTAAATTTGGCACCAGGCATTGGACTCGTCGTGGGGAGACTCATCAGAACAGCCCACAAGTCGTGATGTGACTCGTGGGGAAAGCTCAAGAGTTCAGTGAAGGAGACTGGAGAACTGAGACCTCACAGACATGACAACGACTCGTGGTCAGGCCCTATGAGTCGTTCAGTCGTGAGGAAGGGGATTAAGGAAGAAAAGAAGATGGGATAGTGGTCATCACGGAAGGCTCCCCACGAGTCGTGGTCAATCCCCACGACTCGTGGGGTGGGTCTTTAGCAAGCTTGGGATTTAATTTGAAGAGGCTAGGCAGTGTACCTCACGGGTGGCAACCATGACTCGTGGTCACCAGCAACGAGTCGTGGGGTCGCCCGTGATGAGCCTAGAAAATCAGTTGAAGTAGTGCACTTAACGAGCGACGTGATGAGTCATTTTTCCTAGTGACGATTCGTTAGGTCATCCATTAGGACCACCTGACAGTTATTTTCTGCAAACTAGTAAGGGCCTTTGCGTAATTTCTAAATGTCCTAAAGCCTAAACTACGTCGTTTTAGCCTATGAAAGGTGGGTTTTTAGAGGGATAATCTATTCTAAGTCCTCATTCATGCATGCAAGAGTATAGAAAGGTGATCAAAGGGTGATTCAAGGTTTCCTTCTTCAGTTCCTCTTTGGGCATTCAAGGGAGAGTAAGAATCAGTTATTTTCAGGTATCTAAGGTTCCAAATGGGTGTTTCCGTTCACAACCATGCCCATTCCCTATGAATTCATGAAAATCTATCAAAAATCTTATGGGGTTTTAAGTTCAATTTTTAGAAAAACTAATGAATTACTAATGGGTTTTTATGATTTATTATATAT
>JACEIK010000303.1:152819-175551 GCA_018107945.1 Datura stramonium | reverse complement strand
GTTCTACCCTTGGCAAGGTACGAACGGCCTCCCGACTAGGTTTACAAGTCGGGCTCCATGTGTGCTCATATGGGGTATGTCGGTTAAGAGAAGTCTCCCATTGTTCCTCATAATTTATGCATGATTATGTTTATGTATATTGGATCAAGTCATGTTTAATAAAGCTTTTCTCTTATGATTATGATTACGATTGTATTATGAATGTTTTGAAAACCTTGAGCCTTATGATATATTATGATACTTGTGTCATGAACATGTTGTCCTACTCTTATGATGATTTATTAGCTTTTATATATTTTAAATGTCCGTTTTACTTACCCTGCATACTCGGTACATTTCACGTACTGACTGCATACTTTCTATGTTGTATCGCTTCATGATACAGGACCCGGCTCTCAGGCTCATCCTTATCCTTAGACCATCTCAGAGTTCACTTTCAGCTTTGTTGGTGAGTCCTCATGTTCCGAGGGTCGTTTGACTAGATATTTATGTTATTTTATGTTTCAGTATTTGGATGGGTTAGTTGGGGGTGTTGTCCCATCAACCCATTGTATGTAGTATAGGCTTTCAGATAGTATGTAGTACTCAGCTTATGTATATGTCCAGTGTCTCCGAATGTTATGATATGTTATGTTATGTTTATATTTCCGCTATGCCTTATGTTCAGTCTTCCACTTAAAGTGAGTGTAGTTAGATATATGCTTATGCCATGGGTCGACTTGGGACCTCTCGGGGTTCCTTGTCTCGTGTTTATGATCTGGGTCTACTCTCGGGTTGTGACAGAAACTTAAATGAGATGACTACTGGGAGAGTTTATAACCGACGTATAACCACATGAGCTAGACGTGGAGTCTGATGTACACACCTCATCGGTAGGACCCAATTTACCTTGCCAGGGTATAAAGGCATGGACTGAGATATCACTGTCTAGGGCCTTAAGGCTAATAAAAATAACCTACGGTGGCAACATAGTTCTGGGAACCTGGGTGCGCTGGAACCCCGGCCCTCTCGGTGCTAAGTCCTACTCCCACTGAATAGTCCTAACATGACTACTACTTCCAAGTTGATAGCTCAAAACTGGGGCCCAAGACTAAGTTAGGATACTTATCTAGAAGTACCCTGAGAGTCTTATCAGATCGGATCTAGAAACTGGTGTTCTAAGGCTGATCGGAGCATCTTATCTGAATGTGTCGTAACCGTCTATAGAACAAACTGGGGATGAAGCTAGTGGTTCTAAGACTAGTAAGAGATGCTTATCTGAAAGTGTTGTTACCGTCTAAAGAACCACTAAAATCTGGTAACTGATGTATGAGTCAAAATACTGATAACTGGGAGGCACCACGGACACCTCAAGAAAAGATTGTAGTCAAACTGATCAGCTGACATTTTTGAAGTTACTGAGTAGGCTGGTATCCTGACTGAAACTGGACTAGCATGAACTGACTAAGATAATCAACTGATACTAACAACATGGGAAATCCCAACATTGATGACTGACCATTCTGTAGGACTCTAAGTGTTTTAAGTATGGACTGAGATTTTTGAGGCTGAATATACCAAGATACTAACTTCTACTCAAGGATCTATGTCAATCAGTCGTAACTCGATCAAAATCTAACATATCAACACAACATTTCTATTTTTAGCCCAAATCATGCAAGTTCTACCCTACTTTATAATAAGGACCAAGACTAAGGAACCTTCAGCTAAGCAGAGGCCTGAGAGTCAGGGGAAATCATAGACATACCTTTTCTTACTCAATTCATAGAATCAAAATCCTGAGCGTAATATACATTATGGTTCACTATTCATGCAATCTCATAGATTCCAATCATACTTTAAACATATACAATGAAATCATGGTAAAAGTCATGTACATACTTCATAGGAGCCATATCTTGAAAATAGTGCTAATACATAGTAAAATTCTAGAAAACATATGAGCGATCATGCTTAAATTGAGATCTTAAGACGTAATTCTTTTATAAAATTTAGTAACTACGGTTTTACATAAAACTCAGGACACAAGAACAAAAGGGGATCCTTGTTGAAGTCCCACATACCTGGTTGAAGGATTTCACTAAAGGTCTTGAAGTTGTTGTACCCTGGAGAGGACCCTAGTTCTCTAGCCTTGAGAGAAAAAAATAAATGAAGAAGGATTAGTGAGTGTTTTGGGACCGAATGAGGGACTAGGCTAGATATTCCCCTTAAAACCATCCCACTAGATACCCAAAACGATGAAGTTTAGAAGTTAGGAGCATAGAAAATTACAGAAACACCCTAGGAAATTCAAAGGAAAAAGGACCATGCCAGTCCTCACGAGGCACTCCACGAGTCGTGGGGTCAGGAATGACTCGTGGTGCCAAGTCATGAAGTGCACTGGAATTTTTCTCAAAAATCCCTCGAATCTTCTGACGATTGAATTCACGAGTTGTTGTCTGACTTAACGACTCGTGACTCCTTTCGTTACCACTGAAGTTAAAAATCATGTTCTCCTATCCCATGACTGACACGATGAATCGTGACTCTCTATGACGACTCGTCGTCACCACTCCCTCGAGACTAACATTCTTCTGAAGATCATCACAATGGGTTGTTGCCTCACCCAACTGTTCGTGTTTACCATCTTCCATCATTGAAACCTTTATCCTGCCTTTCCCCTTAACGAATCTTAGGACGACAGATTTCTGAACTTAACAAGTCATCAAGCCTACCGTCCCCTGGAGTATTGACATTTCAGCCTGCTGCTCGTGCTAAGGACCCCATGACTCGTCCCCTCATCCCACAAGTCATGAAGTGGGTCATTACCTCAGAGCTCTGAACAGGGCTTCATTGACTGTTTGCCACGAGTCTCATCAAGACTCGTGAAGTCACCTAACGAGCCATACCACGACTCATTCTATGGGAAAATTTTTACTTTCCTTTTGAATTCTTTCTTTAAGTCTGGGGTCTGATCTTAGAAACTTTTGGGGTGTTACATTTATGATCTCAAACAACCCCCCAAAGCTTGGTACGAGCGATTAAGTTCTGTCCTTATCAACAACAACTTTCAATGAGGGAATATTGACACTACCCTATTTATCCAATGTTCTTCCTCAAATATTTTGGTCATTGAAATATATGTTGACGACATTATTTTTTGTAGCTCTGATCCTTTACTTTGCAAGAAGTTTGCAGATTTAATGAAAGGAGAGTTTGAAATGAGCATGATGGGAGAACTAACATTCTTCCTAGGCTTACAGATTCGACAGTCAACTGAAGATACCTTCATAAGCCAAAAAAATATACAAAAGAATTGAACAAAAAGTTTGGACTTGAAACGGGAAAAGCAGCCGGTACTCCTGAGTCCTTCAACATGCCTTGAGAATGACAGCTCGGGAAAGGATGTAGATGAGAAACTATATTGTAGCATGATTGGATCCTTATTGTACCTCACGGCCAGTCGACCAGACATTATGTTTAGTGTATGCAAATGTGCTCTCTTTCTGTTGACTCCCAAGAAGTCTCATCTAACTATTGTCAAAAGAATTATTCAATAACTTTTTGGAATCCAAGATTTTGGCCTATGGTATCTTCACTCTAATCATTTTGACTTAGTTGGATACTCTGATGCAGATTTTGCAGGTGACAAAAGTGATAGGAAAAGCACCAGTGGGACTTGCAAAATTCTTGGTGAAGCTCTTACCTCCTGGCATAGCATGAAACAAAGCTCCGCGGCATTATCTACCACCAACTATCTCTTGGTAGCTATGGTACTCAATTATTATGGATGAAACACCAACTACTTGATTATGATTTAAATTATGATAGTGTTCCTATTTTGTGTGATAACACTAGTGCTATAAGTTTTTCAAAATACATTGTGCATCATTTTAGAGCCAAGTGTATAGATATCAAACATCATTTTATCAGAGATCATGTTGAAAATTATGAATTTTCCACTAGAATTTGTTGCTTCTGAAAATCAATTAGTAGACATTTTTACTAAACCTCTTTTAGAAGAAAGATTTTGTTTGTTAAGAAACTACTTAGGTGTTATTTCCCTTCAGTAATTTCCACCTATCTATATTACTCTATGATTTAAAAATTTATTCTTTTGCCTTAACTGAATTTCATTATTTATGAATATTTATGGTACATTCCCCAATTAGATGTTTGGATATGAGCTATACTCCGCGGGGAGCCAAATGGGCGGTGCGTGTATGTATTTTAATATTTTAAGTGATTATAATGATTATTTTTGGTATATGTGCTCTACTCCCTATCATAATTAGCATGATTCTTCGTTCTTATTAATCACCCATCTTTTCATTCTGACTCTCAATTCTCCCTCCCTGAACCGTAGATTCGTCTCCTTAGTCGCCTTCTTATTATGCATCAATCTCACTCTCTACTCATTCCCTATCTCTTTACAAACTCCTCTAATGGATAAATCTCCTAAAAACTCTCTTTGTTCCTCCAAATGTCTTAAAAGTCAATCCACCTCTTCTTCTCTGATGGAAATATCTTACTCTTCCAGTGATGATTTCCCCGAATCTTCCTCCTCTAAACCAAAAAATCTTGCTCCAAAAAGCCCAAGTCTGCATCCTCGTTGAATTCAATCCTGAATATTTACAGCTTTTCTAAGGCAGTGGAGAAAAATCTAAGTTCATTTCTTTCAAAGACAGACCTTTTTCTCATGGACGACTCATATGTCTCGATCAGTTGGTAAAATATCATTACTCTTTAAGACATTACTTCTCCTTTAAAAAATTTGACATTCTCTTTCTACTATGTGATATGACGTGTTTTGAAGAACCTGTCAGACTTTTCTTTGCAAATATGAGGGTTTTCAATGACAGTGGTGAACTTGAACCCTGGTTTTGGGAAGTCGAATTGTGCTCAGTCAATTTCTGTTTGAAAAAGTTTTCAAAACCAAGTTTTCTGTAAACATACCCTTCTTTAATGGATTATGCCTGATGATTTTGAGGTTTTCTTGGATGAAGCAAAGTCCTTTATTATTGAAGAAGGATCTACTGTCATTGATTTTTGTCCCTCCACCATCTATTTTGAAAATAGGATTCTTGCACACATTGTTTCCGCCACTTTTTTACCCAAAAAGGGATCCCTAAGAACTTTGTCTAGTAGATATATTTTCGTGTTTTACTTCCTTCTCAGGAAGATGAAGATCAACTGGGCTGACTGGTTCCTTGTCTACATGATGAAAAGTTGTCAATATTCTAGTGGAAATAGCAGTCTACCATATGGAATGATGATTTCACGCATTTTGAAGGCAAGTGGCATAGATCTGTCAAAATACCCTGCAAAAGAAGTTTCTTCCACCTATGACAATCATGCATTTTCTAGCAGATGAAAAATGGCACAAGAAGGTTGGGTTCAAACCAAAGTTGAAGGCGGATGTGGATAAACCTCTCTCTAAAGTTACCTAGAAAGTTGTTCAGCCTCTCCCTCTGGAGAATCTCCTTAAAATGTTGAGGAAATCAAAGCAAGTTTGGGTGCAATGGTAGGTGACCTGCACAAAACTCAATCCTCTCTATCTCTGGTAGCTTCTGCAACAACCAAGTCCGGTGAGGAGATTACCAAGATCAAGAGTCAACTTACGCTTTTGCAGAATGAGGAAGTAAAGTCCTTCAATCAGGTGCTGAAGCAAGTCGACTCAGGTGCTGCTCGAGCAGAAGTCTCCTACAATGAACTCACTGTAGCCATTCAGAACTCTTACGCTTCCCTCTCAAAAAATATTGAAAAATATTATTATTCCTTTTCTGAGCATATCATTAACACCCTCAAGTACTTCTGGGGCAGATCTTAAATTTCTCATGTCTGTTAAGGAATTCCTTGCCCCTGTTGTGGGCCTTCTCTCTCCCTCTTTTCTTATTTTGTCAGTATTCCTTTTTATGATGAAGGAGGAGATACTGTGTGTTTTGCGTTGTTATTCTAACCTTTCAACTGTCCTTTGAAGTAAATGGTGATGAATGATTGCTTATCTATGTTATTTCTTTATGCTTATTTAATAGCTTTTTATAGTAGATATGTGTGCTTGTATTTTTCTGTGTTCTTTGTTCCTCAAGATAGGGGGAGTATCACCATGTGAGAGGGAGCCATTTTATATTTCTCAACTGTATTGGAAAACTCTCTGGATCATTAAGATTGGAGAAACACCACCAAATGAGGGGGAGCCATGCTCAACAAGGAGTTGACTCTCTTAAGGGAAATAAACACCTCTATAACTCCCTCAGTTGTCATCATCAAAAAGAGGGAGATTGTTGACTGTAATTTTCCTCAAATTGTTTTAATGATGACGACTAACAAAATATTTTCATTGTAGGGAATGAAAAAACCAACTGGTAACTGCAGCAGACATTAATAAATGGTGGTTCTAAATCTAGCAAGAGCATGAAAAGATTGAATATCCAAAATACCTATCTCGACAATGATTCATGGCATTGGACAAATATCAATAAAGGAAGTTGAAGCTCTCAAAGAAAAGAAATATGTTGATGCACAAATCAAGAGAAGAAAATCATTCCATCATCTAAAGCATTCAAAGAAGGAAATCAAAATATGTTGATCAAAAGGAAGAAAATCATTCCAAGAATTCAAGGAAGGAAATTAATATTGGAGCCTACCCTCATCAAAGGAAGGGAACGTCGCTACAAAATCACTCGTCAACCAATAAAAGGAAGTAAATCAATCAACCTCCATCGAAGATCTCAATCATATATTGTCGTCACATGTGATTGAGGCAAATTCCTTGGGTTACCCTAAAGATCTCATCAAGATCAAAGGAATTGATCTTGCTGTCTTTCAAGACCCTATAAAGATCCAAAGAAGAATTGAGAAGTGCACGCAACTTCACTTGATCATGTTATACTATTTCTCTTCTTACCAAATCACTCTAATATTGTTATAGTTATTAGTGAGAACAAAAGAAAGATCAGTTAGGTTGATATACAAGTTGAGGCTGAGACAAAGATCTAATTTACTTATTCAAACTCATAAAGCTGTGGTGGGTTGAAACATTCATTATTGTAACCAACTTCAAGAGCTCTAAAGGAATACTATGTAACACAAGGGAACTAGAATATGCACCACTCTTGTGATCTGAATCAGTATAAAAAAAATTGTGTCACTTTTATTATTGCTTGATTATTCAATCTACTGCTTAGTACTAACTACTTTTCTATAGGTGTTAGTCGATTTGAGGTGTCTTACAGTTTACTGACTCTTAATTTTTAAATTCACCCTCCCCCTCTTTATTTATCATCAACTATGTTCCAAGACTCATCAGAACTGCTTTATTTGAAAGTGTTATAATAGTCTAAGGAAAAACTAACAAACTGATAACTCGTACTACTGAGGTTACTAAGTTCCTCAAGATTAAAAGTAGTCAAACTGATTAGCTTACACCCAAGAAAAGTACTAAGCGCATTCAACAATTCAACAATCTAGGAATACTAACTTCACATTTAAACATGCATGCTGGGGAGTTTTGCTCAATAACATTTCATAAAATGAATATAACATTTCAGATGAGCTATTAAATTACAAAAGAATTCATCCCAAGAATCATACCAAAATCGACAAGTTGGGAGGCATTTACAATCGAAAATATCATCTCAATTACAGCATGGTATTGTACATCAAAACTTAAATTTATTGGGGAGATAAGAGATTTCAATAACAAAAAATAAACCCTAGGTCATGATTTCAAGAATTCTTTAGGCTAGGTTACCGAAGAATTTGGGACATAAAGGCGGGAGGAAACCATTCTTGAAGTCCCACATACCTGGATAAGAAAATCCTTGAGAAGAAGCTTGGAAATTCTGAAGAAATTGGAAGCCCTAGCTTAGCTTGAAAGAGAGTTTCTTAAAGTTTTACGGTGGTTTTTGAGAGTTTCGGAGAGAATGATAGGGAATATTGACTCCCTCCCCTAAATCCCCTTCCAAATTACTCCAAATCTATGTAGTTTAGGACTTAGAAGAGTGGGAATGTATGAAACTACCCCTGGAAGAAAGTTTTGAAATCTGAAATTTCTAGGTCACTGCACGTTTGATGGAAGAGGTGACAAACCATTGCAAGCCTGATGGTCCATCGTCTCCACCGTGGGGCTTAAACAGAATTGCCCAAAAAATTAACCCAAGTGACGGACCGTCACTGGACTAACAGACCATCGCGTCTACTGTCACACTAAAATAGACGGCTTGGAAATTTTGGCCCAAGTAACAGTTGCCATGACGGGCCGTCACTCACTTGATGGTCCGTCGGGACCTCTGTCGCTCAAAAGCTGAAAGGGATGGACCTCGATGGTATGAGTGATGGTCCATCACTCGGTTGACGATTGTCACCTCTACTGTTAAAGGCGAGACAGAATGTCACACCCTCCATCAAACCAGCACCAGATCTGCAGTTTAGTTCCTTTTGCTGTAATATTTCACTCCGGGTCTGAGGTGTTACAACATTGTGCACCTCCACTCACGCAATCGCCTAAATTAAGGGGAACTACTACAGAGGCGTAAAAAAAGTAGATGAGGTATGAAAAAAGTATCCGGTGATGAAAAACAAATTGCGGGTGTAGCAGATGCTATATATTTGTTTCAAAAAAAGAGGAAAAATATTGAATAAAAAGAGAAAGCCACACCCATAGTGAAAGAAATATTTTTAAAAAGAAGAGAATAGAAAGAAAAATGTTTGGTCATAAGCTGAGCAATGGTAGTGTAGTGTCAAGGAGGACTTAGTCACTAATTCCTAAATGTATCCTAGAGTCCCCAAGCTTACATTACAAGCCAAGAAAGTGCTTAGTGATCCTAGTCAAGTGTCCGAAAAATTGAAGAAGTGATAATAAGGGCAAGCCTATGGCATTGTGTGTGATTGTTTGAATGCCTTTGTGAGAGTATGTGTTTTGTTCTAGTCCCATGTAAATGACTTTGTGTGTGAGTTGGGATTTCTTTGTGGTGAGGGCCTTAGGAAAACACTATTAATTGCTAATTGTTAGGATAGTTTTTGTTGGTGTATGCAAAATGCTCTGTTGATATCATAATATCAATCTTAGATCCTCATGAGTGAATATGTTGAATAATTGTCATATGCACATGTTGTGTTTGTAAAAAGAAAAGGGGTTGCACTTTTAAAATGACTTATTTTAAGCCTATGACTACTGTAGTTTATCCAAAGTTTCTTTTACTTTAAGTTTGTGTTTTGTGTGTTGCTTGAGGACAAGTAAACATTCTACATTGAGGGTGTTGATGTGCAGGCATTTGACGGCTATTTTGATGCTTTTAACTACAAATAAATACAAGTTCTTAAGCAACTTTTGTTAGATTTAATTATTTTTGTGTTTTATGTACACGAAAGTAGACTAAGGCAAGAGATGGTGTGAAAAGTGCTTTAAAGACCAAGTAACGGCCAGTCTGACGGCCATTCAACCATGTGATGGCCCATCATTTCCATCTTCAAGCTTAAGAAGTTCATCATGACATGCATTGGAAAGTGACGTCCAGTCTGACGGCTCGTCAACTTTATGATAGAGCATCAACTCTATCGTCAAGCATAAGAAGCAGCTGTACAAAAAGAAGGAGTTTTGATGACGACGGTGAGGGATCATCAATTACATGATAGTTCATCAAGTTTAGCATCACTGCTAAGAAAAATCATATGGACACTAGATAAGAATGATGGCCCAAGTGATGGACCATCACCTTGTCAACGGGTCGTCAACTTGAGCGTCAGACGAAAAGCGGGCTTCTGATTTTTAATGCAATTGTAAATTTCCCTAGGTTATAAATAGCAGCTACTAGGTCTATTTTTTATATCAGACTTTTGAGAGACAAAAACATTGTATATTATACGTTACTTTTGAATTCTTGAAGGGATTGATCATGGTTCTTAGAATTTCAATCAAGGTTTGGTTTTACTTTTATAAGTTGAATCTTCTCTTATGGATATAAATAATTGCGTGGTTCCAAACACAATGAGTGGATAAACTCCATTACTAGGGTTTGTGTGATCCATGACAGATTGGCACATTTAAGGTGATTATTATTGTGGATTCATATAGTGTAAACGTATGTATTGTTACTTCTTTCGTATTGAATAATTTCTAATGGTTGCAAACATTAGAACATGCCATTGGTTTAACTTTCTTGAGTAAGATGTATAAAACCTAACAAAGGTGTAACAACAAGGATTTGAGGTTTCTAACCCTCATCAAATGATTAATGTTGTAACAAGATTAGTCAACATAGGGCAATTATCGAAGTCCTTTTGTTCGTCACTCTTAGTTTGAGATAATAAGAGTGATTTATATCTAAATAAGTTGAGAAATATTTAGATGAATTAATTTAATCAATAGCCTACATACCTAGCACTAAAAGAATCCACTTTAGTTAGTCAACTAACGTTGTCATGAAACCATGGTGATCACAACCCTAGTTTCCTATGTTATCTGATTCTATATTACTGAATTATAGCTAGTGTCTCTTGATTTTAATTGCTCGCTCCCCTTTCTGCCCCGATTCTCTAGGTCAAACTCTTGTAACATATTGAAACACAAACAATTTTCCAAACCCCAATTATATGAAATAACACTAAAAAGTAAGATAACCATGACTTAGTTTTCACCTTATTTCCACAATGAGGATTTGACCCCAACCTTGTTGGGTTCTATGTTGAAACATGAACACATTATACTTCTTAATATAGGGTGTCGTTGTATCACTCAACGACCAACAGCTTATGATATGAGTGATGGAGCTTCGAATACAGCAGCTACTAATATGAGAGCTCCAGAAGCACCTGTTCCTCGGCCTCCCCATGATGGCACTTCAGAGGAAGAGCTTAGAGGATCTATCCAAATGCTTATTCAGTTGGTTGCTGCTCAATCATGCCATCAAGACTGAGCACCCGCTAGTTTCAGCTCGCATGACTCGTCAGGGGCGATTAGAGAATTTCTGAGGTGAACCCACTAGTGTTCACAGGGTCTAAGGTTAATGACGACTCCCAACACTTTATGATGAAATTCTAAATATCATGGAGGCGATGCATGCAACAAAAACAAAAGGAGTTAAAGTTTCTTCTTAGCAACTCAATGATATTGCAAATGTATAGTACGACCAGTAGCAGTGGGGTCGTGGAGAGAATGCAGGTCCGGCAGTCTGGGATAGTTTTGAGGAGGCATTCTTAAATCACTTCTTTTCTCAAGAACTAAGAGAGGCTAAGGAAAAAAAGTTTGTGAACTTGAACCAAGATACCATGAGCACCAAAAAGTATGGTCTTAAGTTCACCTAGCTATAGGTATGCTCCGGAGATGGTACCATATATGAGAGATAGAATGAGGAAGTTTGTTTGGGTTGGGGCAAGCATGTGAAGAAGGAATGTAAGGGCACGTTGTTGATCAATGATATGGATATCTCCAGGCTTATGGTGTATGCTCAACAGCTAGAGGAGGATAAGAAAAAATATAGAGAGGAGCACCTGAGCAAGAAGGTAAAGTTAGCCAGTCATGAGACTATTCAGTGAAGAAACGAAAATGGTAATAGGTCCTTCTTTCTGAAGAGATCCGTTGGACCTACACTGCCAACCGCTAGTGCACCAGCTCTGAGCAACAAAACTGATCAGAGGTTTCAAAATAGACACTATTATCAGATGCAGGGTAGTATATTACAGGAAACCTCTCGTCATCCACCTTGCGGCAAGTGCGGTAGGAGCTACTTGGGTGAGTGCCTCTTAGGTAAAGATGGATGTTATGGGTGCGGCCAATAGGGAAACTTCTTGAGGGATTGTTAGTTTGTCAGGTAGGGAAATAGGGGGAACAAGGCCCAGTCTACTACTTCAGCAGGCAGAGTTGCCAAAAAGGGGCACAGGGACAGGCGGAGGTTAGAACCGTCTGTATGCCATGTCTAGCCACCAGGATCAGGAAAACTCCCCAGATATTATCACTGGTATGTTAAAAGACTTTTCTATTGATGTATATGTTCTACTTGATCCTGGCGCCACTTTATCCTTTGTGACTCCCTATGTGGTCATAAAGTTTGGGATTTTCTTGGAACAACTCTTAGAGCCTTTCAGTATTTCTATTCCTGTCAGTGAGTCAGTTTTAGCAAAAAGGATCTATAGGAATTTTACCATTGGAATCCATCATAAAGACACCACCGCTGACTTAGTTGAGTTAGACATGGTGGATTTTAATATTATTCTACACATGGATTGGTTATACTCTTGTTAAGACTCAATTAGTTATAGGACCCGAGTAGTAGAGTTTTAGTTTCTAGATAAGCCAGTCCTAGTTTGAAAAGGTAGCCCCCATATGCCTATGGGTCATTTAATTTAATATCTTAAGACTAGAAAGTTAATTTCTAAGGGGTGTATTTATTATTTTGTAAGAGTTAGAGACTCTAGTGTTGAGACACCACCTCTTCAGTTAATCCCAATTGTGAATGAATTCCCAGAGGACTTTCCAAATGACCTTCTCGAAGCCCCTCCTAATAGGGAAATTAATTTTAGAATAGATGTTCTTCCTGACACCAAGTCTATCTCTATTCCACCATATAGAATGGTCCCAGTAGAGTTAAAAGAGTTAAAAGAGTTTTTAAGAGATCTTTTTGATAAAGATTTCATTTGCCCCAATGTTTCACCTTGGGTGCTCCATTCTCGTCTTGCTTAAGAAAGATGGTATTCTTAGGATGTGTATTGACTATTGTCAATTAAACAAAGTCACTATTACAAATAAGTATCCCCTTCCTAGAATTAACAACTTGTTCGACCAACTTCAGGTGCCACTTGTTTCTCAAAAATAGACCTCAAATCAAGCTATCATCAGTTAAAAATCAGGTAAAGTGATATTTCTAAAATAGCTTTCAGTACCTGTTGTGGCCATTTTGAGTTCCTTGTTATGTCCTTTGATTTGACTAATGCTCATGCAGCATTCATGGACCTGATGAACAGAGTGTTTAAGCAATATCTGGAAATGTTCGTTATTTTGTTCATCGATGACATCCTAGCTTACTCTAAAAGTGAGAAGGATCGTGTTAGTCATCATAGAATAGTCCTTTAGACACTTAAGGAACATGGGCTATTTTCTAAGTTTTCTAAGTGCGAAGTTTGGTTGAAGTCAGTGGCATTCCTAGGCCACATAGTCTCCAACGAGGGCATTCAGGTCGACTCCCAGAAGATTAAGGCGGTAAAGAATTGGCCCAGACACCCAACCCCGATTGACATTAAAAGTTTTTTGGGTCTAGTAGGCTATTATAGAAGATTTGTAGAGGGATTTTCAACTATTGATGCTTCATTGAATAAGTTAACTTAGAAGAAGGTTAAATTTCAATGATTTGAGGCTTGTGAGAAAAGCTTTCAGAAATTGAAAATTTGTTTGACTATTGCTCCAGTATTGACCCTACCAAAGGGTGTGGATAGTTTTATTGTGTATTGTGATGCAAACCAGAGTAGGCATCAATTGTGTATTGATGCAAAGAGGTAAGGTCCATGAGAAGAATTATCCGACTCATGACCTCGAGTTGGCAGCGATAGTGTTCGCATTAAATATTTGGGGCCATTATCTCTATGGTGTGCATGTTGATGTGTTCACAGACCACAAGAGTCTTCAGTATGTTTTCAGCCAGAAGGAGTTGAATCTCATACAGAGGAGATGACTTGAGTTGCTCAAAGATTATGACTTGAGTATTCTCTACCATTCGAGTAACGCAAACGTAGTTGATGATGCACGTAGAAAAATATCTATGGGGAGTATAGCTCGGATGGAAGGAGAGATGAGAGAATTAGCTAAGGAAGTGCATAGACTCTCACACCTAGAAGTTCATCTCCTAGACTTCGAAAAAGATAGTGTGCTTGTTCAAACTGGGGTTGAGTCATCTTTAGTGGCAGAAGTTAAGAAAAAAAAGGACAGGAGATCCCCTCTTGCTCTAGCTAAAGAAAGATGTCACAAGCAGAAGGTACTATTTTCTGCACATGGGAGAGATGGTTTCTTGAGGTATCAAGGCAGGTTATGCATTTCGGACATAGATGGTCTCAAAGGTTGAAATATAGAAGAGGCACACAGCTCCAGGAATTTGATTCACCCAGGCTCCACAAAAATGTACCATGACCTATAGGAAGTCTATTGCTGGAATGGTATGAAGAGAGATATTGCGGACCTTGTTGCTAAATGTCTGAATTGTCAGCAGGTTAAGGTTGAGCACCAAAAGTCATATGGCGTGGCTCAGAATATAACACTCCCTGAGTGGAAGTGGAAGATGATCAACATGGACTTCATTACTGGTCTATCGCGATCACGCAAGTAGCATGATTCAAAGGCGTTACATTGTTTTTTCCTTTTCCCAATTTTTAGTCCTAAGAGGGTTTCTCTAGAAAGATTTTTAACAAAGTAACAATAAGGAATTCTGGGAATGGATTAGGATTTCTATTTTCCTATATCATTTAAAGACCACAATGGTCTAAGAAAAGCATCGGCATGAATAAAAGAGAATGTTCCTGGAAGGATCTAAGCACTTTCTTTTGCAAATACTAAACCCTCCGATTCTAAGCACAACATATTGTGAACGATCAAAGATCAAAGCTCCCAGGTCTCGAGGGTAACTCAAGAAAGAAAGGATAAGAGCTAGACTTAGGAATCCCGAGTCCCGAGCCAATGGCCCCAAGCCCCGAGAATGAGGGATAAGCCTGAACTTCGAGGTCCCCTCACCCAGTGGCTAGGCACCAGGGACAAATGACGAAATCAAGAGTGGCTTTTCAGAAGACATAAAACTACTCTTCCAAAATGTTAGGGCATTAGTCCCATCGGGAGAGTAAATTCACAAAAGGTGTGTGGACCGATTATCCAATAGGCGATAAACTGAGGCGACACCATTGTGCATTTGGGATGAGGTTCAGTTAAAAAGCACTCTCTAAATGATGTGAAACCTTAAGTTCCTCATCAAGTCCGAAGTCAAAAATCGACTAAACAGAGAATTCTCTAAAATGCTACGCTCTGAAGTACCTTAAAGACATTCGGACTTAGAAGCACAGCAATTAAAAAAGTAAAGGGAGCCCTCCTTATGCTATAAGGTGTATGAATGTACCGGAAAAGGTTCATGGTCAAACGAAAAGCAATAAGTGCACCAGCCATAAGAGATGATTAGGTAAGAAGCGCCATAACATAAAATCGGTTGGCGACTATCTATGGTTACAGAGCCAATACCCAACACTTTCTAGGTCCAATTAAGGGCTACTCACTACAATTTTTGGAGATGGATTACAGAAAGTAGCTCACAGCAAAGCAAGCTTTCGAGAGATGACTGCCCTTATATCTAAAAAAAGAGCGCTCGATGAAGTTGATAAGATTAATCAAGCTCGGGCTCTCATCCTAAAAAATGCAAAGAGAAACTGTAATAATTAAAATTTGTAATGGTGAATCCTGTACTAAACCAAAATGTAAAAATAAAATAAAATAACACGAGAGAGACATAAAATTGCAAAAAGTTTCTTTCAGTACAAGCCCGAGATAGGTTACAAATTACAAGCTCAAAAGCAGGGCATAAAAAGAACAAGATCCAAGATGGATTACAAATTACAAGCCCAAAAGCAAGGCATAAAAATAACAAGATCATGGATTACAAATTACAAGCCCAGAACAGGGAATAAAAGTTGCAAAGCCCAAAAGGGGTTACATGTTATGAAGGCCTAAAACGATTCACAAGGTCCTCACGTATGTAGGCCTAAATAATTACAGTATGTAGGGGGCTATCCGCGCCACGACCTCATCTCGCCTCACCTTAGAGCGATGAATTAGCCAAGTCGTGGTTAAGAATGAAATCCCACAGGAACCTTCTGGTGGAAGTCACTTGGATGGCCTTCTTACTCGAAGATCTCTCCCTATATTTCCCCATTTTACTATAGGTGAAAAGAAGAAAAAAGGAATCAGGTATGTTGCTCCCCCGAAAAGACAACCTATCAAAAGGGAAAGAGTGTGGAAGTGGTTGGACCCCAAGGGTCAGCGATCCCAAAGACCAATCTTACGACTGTACCAATGCTTGCAAAATGGAAGGCGTCAAGGCAAGGAATATAAGCCTCAAGATAGCATCGGAGGAGACTCATTCTCAAGTGTACCTCTATCTACTCCTCCTTCTCGATTCCACCTCTAGTTCCTACTTCGCCCTGTCCATTGACCCCAGTGGTTGACATCCCCTAAGCCAAAGACAGGGGTGGAGCAGGAACTAAAGAAGAAGCAAAGCAAGAGCTCGAGTAAGGGACATGGCAGAAAATGATTTCGGAAGCAAATGAGTAATGGTCCTTTCCTACAGATATAGAATATATTGGAAATATTGCAAGATAAGGAATGTGCTAAAGGGAAGTGGCATCTTCTTATAAGTCATATTCACTTTAATGCATTTAGCGGCACGCTTATGACAGGGCAAATGTAGCGCGACATATAACTTGAGGAATCTTCTTATAGTCCATTGCTAGAAAGATCCTCCTTTGAGATAGAATAGAGCTCCTTAAGAACACGATCCAAGGACCCCGACAAGTCAATCCAGGCATGGGATTTCACGACTTCAACATTGAAATCCTAGGAGCTTGACTTCACTTCTTTTAGAATTTGGATCCGGATGATCTGAGTATCCCAAACCTTTTCCTAGAATTTTTGTTTATTTTAAAAACATTGCTTGCTGATCAGAAAATTCAGTTTCTTTTGCAAATGATACACCTCTACTCGAGGAGACGCTAGCAAAAGATGAGGAAACGAAGCTCTGGAGTCACTTAACAACCTAGAATTCACCGAGCACAGATCTTTGTCGAGCTCAACTTTTCTTATCAAAGACTCTCAATCAGCTTGGCCTACACAGCATTCTCTCACAGTAGGACTTTTATCTCGATGTAATATGGAGCGCGTCCTCAAGGTATGTGTCCTACTAAAATGAAACCTCATCCACACTAGTTCTCAATGCTCCGATCTCAGAATCTCGATAAGCCAAAGTCTCAAAAAATGCAGACTGCCCTCGGACAAAAGCTAAACTACTCTCGAGTTTTTCGTACCTCAGCTCTTTCTCCTTTATCTCATTCAACCATCTTTGGAGATTTTTGGTAGCTAACATGCTAGCCTGAGGGAAAGGAAGAAGGGGATTAGAGATAAGGTGATATATGCATATGTCAAAAAATTTAAAAGAAAAACAAAGAGTGTGAACGTAAGAAGAGTAACTATCCATGCGGCAGAATGAGCACTATCGTTGGTAAGGCAATCGGTAGGAACCTCAGTCATCCTTTTTATGATCCTCCGTCAAGATCACAGGCGTTAGGTAATAAGCTACTCCCCTTAGATGACACATTAAATAAACCCCCTCGATAACTGATAAGGTTACGTCCCTACATTGCATTGGATCTCGAATCGAAGCTTGAAAGGTATCAGTCAAGGCATAAGGGTTGGCATGCTACATAAGGAATCTTGATCTATGCATTGTAAAGTTATCTAGGCTCAAGGACCTCTCTTCAGCAGGGGTCTTGGAGGGAGTCAAGGCTCCTCACCCCTGGAAATTTTGCACATATTGGTTTGGGGGGAAGCTGGGAAACCCAATCCTACGCGATGGATGGGCCGGTGTCCTCCATTATAAGAGAAGTCTAAGTAGCCCCGTGGTCGGGAGCACCGGACTTTTTTGGTTTTCTCTATAGCGGCTCGTAGTTCAATACACTTGAGTTCCTTTCTAAAGAGTTCACACCAAGCAAACCTTTCAAACCCCCCCCCCCAAGGAGAGGTTTGAGTCTTGATAATTTCCCTTTTTTGCCCTGTAGTGCGGCGACTCTCTTTGGGGAACGCCCCTTCCTAGAGATAGGAAGAGCGAGAGCATAATCAAGCGAGTCACGGCCAATTAAATTATTCATTCTACTGACAAACCTACAAGAGGATCAGGAGTGGGGATCGAACACAAAGGCAGAAGTCATATTAGCCAGTGGCAAATACTAACCATGGTTTTTCGCCTTACGCACTAATTGGAAGGAAATTTCTAGCCAAGATCGGCTCTCGGTGGTGGTGAAGGACAAAATGTTTGCAATCTACCTTCAAAGTTCCCCGACTTGGAAAAGTAAGGGAAAGCCTGTAGAGGGACACCACTTAGGATATGCATGGTTGTCACGACTCGAGATGGGATCCCAGGCCAAGACATGGGACTTAGAATCATGAATGGCTCCAAGCTAACCCATGGTACGTACATAGCATGACTTAAGAGCATAAACAAGCAAAAATTAACATAATCATGGACAAGAAAAAGTCTAAATATCATAAAGTGTAAATAAAAGCAATAATATCACAACACTGAGTCACAAAGTTGAACATGCTAAGTCTATGTGTGAAAGCCTCTACTATCTTATGAGATGCTAGGACAATCCCACAGCTAACTCCAAGTCTAAAACTAAAACAAAGCATACAAGTATAAATTGATAGATGTCCTCAGATGATGAGGACTCACCCAAAGAAGGATGGAGCTAAACTGAGCGAGTGCAAGCTAGTGACGAGACTAGGTGGGATCACCCGAACCTATATCAAGAGACGATATAGCATAGAGTATGTGGTCAGTACTTTGAATATACTGGGTATGTAAGATAAGTAAACCATGCTTAGTAAAATGTTAGTTGAAATCATGAATATAAATCAAAATAGATCATGAGAGTAAGGATCACATGCTAAAAGCCATATATCTGAGATATACATAATCATGAGCTTAATCGTAAGCTGAACATAATTACCCAAGGTTTATAAGTAGAAATCATATAACTTGTCATTCTTGAAATTGTTAGTGAAAGTTCATAAATTGATCAATAGGTTAGATATTCTATAAAGCTTAATATCATGAATCCTAAACATGAGTAACTGAAATCATGAGGAACAATGGAAGACTCGTCATAACAGAAAACCATCATGTATGAGCACATGATGATTCCACATCTTGCCCAGCCTTGTCAGGGCAAAGGACGAATGAGGTATGATATCACGGGTGTGCCCTCGGGCGGGGGAAGTACTCTCTTGAGAGGTCCTAATAAGAATATATCCTATGTAGGCACATAGTTAAAAGATCTGGGTCCTCGGAATCTCTATCCTACTCGGTGCTAGACATTACTCCCAAAACATGCACATTGCTCATATAATCATATTCTCAAAAAATAGCTTAAATCTGAATATTGAGAGTGTTGACTCCAAAACATTTCATATCTGATCTTGTAAGCCTTGGCTAAAATCATAATAAGCATACTTAACTTTTCATGGGCTTGCCCAAGTCATGAAATCATACATAATAGACTTCATAATTCAAAATCATGGAATTATAAGTTGAGAGTTCATAAACAATCATACATACTAGATAACTCATCATGCTTGAAATCATGGGATCATAGGCTTGAATTTCATAAAACAAGCATAATAAGGTGTAATTTCTAGTAACTTGAAATTCATGGATTTATAATTAAATTGAAGGTGAAATCAGCCCCAATAGTCTTAAATCATTAATAGGAACATAAGGGAATTGGACCCATAGACATAGCATAGATATTTAAATGGACATGGGTTAAAATCCTAGAAATCAATACACTTCATTAGAGACTTGAATTCATAAGTGAGAGAAGAAATTTGGGCTTGAGGGTGGTAGAAATCCCCCATTCATGGCCCTACATACCTGGGCTTGAATAATTCTTGCTACGGTTTAATGCCCAAGAGAAATTGAAGAGGATGAAGATGTAGAATCATTGCTTCACTTAGGGCTTTGATCTTCTAATGAAAGTGTTAGGATTAGAATAAGGGCTTAGGTTGAGTAAAACCCACTAAAACCCTTCTTCTTAAGCTCAAAATGATATTGTTTAGGAGTTAAGAACTTAGGAAATTATGAAAACACCCTGAACTGATTGGAAAAATCATCCTGCCAGTCACCACGACTGACCTAACGAGTCGTTAGGTTATTGGACGACTCCTGGTCTTCCCTTGTTGCCACTATTGGAATTTTCCATCCTTCCGCCCTTCCCAAACAACGACTCCCTTAACGAGTTGTGAAGTGGCACCTCAACTCATCCCTCAACCCGTTATGTTTCCTATAAATCCAACTCATAACCAACTCATGCACACACAATGGAATACTTAACAACCCGTCGGGTCACATAATACACTCAATGACTCATTTTGTGACCTGATGCAGATTTTTCTATTTTCTCTGATTCAACCATCGGGTCTAATCATAGGGACTTTTAGAGTGTTATATTATCTTCCCCTTGGGAACATTCATCCTCGAATGTAGATTAAGCATACTGGAAGGCTGGAAAAAGAACTACAATCCCAAAATTGAATAACTAAAGTTGAAATCTGACGAAGTGACCGACTCTAGACTGATATACATGATTGAACTAAATTCAAGAAACATAATGCATGCTATGACCTAAAAGAAACTTAGAGACATGAACTTAACATGAAACTGAATAGAGTACTAAGGAGGAAACTGATACCTCATGCTGGAATTGAGCCGTAAGGGAAAAGATGCGGGTATCTAGCCATCATATCTACTTTGTCTTTCCACATAGCTCCCTTAACAAGCTAATTTCTGCACAACACCTTCACTGAAGCTACTTCTTTATTCCTCAACTTCCGAACCTGATGATCCAGAATCTCAACTGAAACCTCTGCATAGGTAAGGCTTTCCTTCACACCTATGCCCTCCACCAGAATAATTAAGGTTGGTTCACCAATGTATTTCTTCAACAGTGATACATGGAAAACTGGGTGCACCAAAGCTAATTCTGCTGGTAGCTCCAACTCATATTCCACCTTGCCAACTCACCTCAGAATCCTGTAAGGACTAACATATTGGGGACTAAGCTTCTCTTTCTTTCCAAAACTCATCACTCCCTTCATGGGAGATACCTTCATAAACACCCAATCATCAACTTCATACTCAAGCTCTCTCCTTCAAACATCCGCATACGATTTCTGATGACTCTGAGCTATTTTCAGCCTCTCCCTAATGAGCTAAGCTTTATCCATGGCCTAATGAACTAAATCTGGCCCTATCAACGTAGCCTCACCTACCTCAAACCATATAATAGGTAATCTACACATCTTCCGTAAAGAGCCTCAAATAGAGTCATGTGAATGCTGGAGAGATAACTGTTATTGCAGGCAAACCCGATACAGGAAAGTGATCATCCAAACTATCCTTGAAATCAATCACACATGCTCTCAACATGTCCATAATAGTTTGAATGGTCCGCTCTCCCTAACCATCTATCTGCGGGTGAAAAGTTGTGCTAAGCTTCACCTAAGTACCAAGGCCTCTTTGAAACGACCTCCAAAATTGAGAGGTGAACTGAGTGGCCCGATATGATAATGGACAAAGGATCTCCATGCAATCAAACTAACTCTCGAATGTACAATCTAGCATAATCCTCGCTGAGTTGGTAGTTTTGACCGATAAGAAATGGGCTGATTTGGTCAGCCTTTCCACAATCACACATATAGAGTCATACTGTCAGCAGATACGAGCAAAGCCTGTAATGAAGTCCATATTGATATCCTCCCACTTCCAAGTAGGAATGCTAATATCTTGAAGCATACCCCTTGGTCTCTGATGCTCAAGCTTTACCTGTTGGCGATTCAGACATTTAGCCACAATATCTACTCTGGGTGGCACCTGGATGGATAGAGTACCAAGAGACATGAGCCTCTCATAATATCTACTCTATCAAGTCATCTAGAGTCGGCACACACAATCGGCCCTGATATCGGAGTACACCATCTCCCCCTTGAGATAAAACCTCCACTTTGTGATTCTAAACAACTTTTTTCAGCTTCACTAGGATAGGATCCTCATCTTTCCTAGCTTTGACTTCCGTCACCAATGAAGATTCTGACCCATTTTGGACGATAACACCACCATCCGTTGAATTTGTAAGGCGAACCCCAAACGAGAAAGCCTATGGACATCCTTTGCCAACTCCTTCCTCCCATCAACGACATGAGACACACTCTCCATAGACATCCTACTAAGAGCATCTGTCACTACATTGGTCTTGACCAAATGATAAAGGACACTCATGTCATAGTCCTTGAGAAGCTCTAGCCATCTACTTTGCCGCAAATTCATCTCCTTATGAGTGAACACGTACTAAAGGCTCTTGTGGTCTGTGAACACATCCACATGCACCCCATACAAGTAGTGCCTCCAAATCTTCAAAGAAAACACCACAGTTTCCATCTCTAGGTCATGTGTCGGAAAATTCTTCTCATGAGTCTTAAGTTGTCTAGAGGCATACACAATGACCTTACCATGCGGCATCAATGCACAACCAAGACCAGCCCTACAAGCATCACAATACAGAACAAAACCATTTGTGCCCCCCAGTAGTGTCAGTACTGGGGCTGAAGTGAGTCGAGTCTTTAACTCCTAAAAACTCTTCTCACAAGCCTCAGGCCATAGAAATTTGACCTTCTTCCAGATCAATTTAGTCAATGGTGCAAAAATGGATAAAAATTCCTCTACGAACCTCCAGTAATAGCCAGTTAAACCTAAGAAGCTCCTAATATCTGTTGGACCAACAGTTCAAGGCTAATTCTTCATCGCTTCTATTTTTTTAGAGTCCACCTGTACACCCTCGCTAGACACTACTGATCTTGGGCATATTTATATGCCCAAGTGATACTCAAATGCGTCATTTCGTCTTGTTTATCTATCGATGTTTGTACATTCTCATGTAAATTATAGTAAAATGTGAATTTATA
>JACEIK010000303.1:88300-142071 GCA_018107945.1 Datura stramonium | reverse complement strand
TTGAGCATCAGAGACCGGGAGGTGTGCTTCAGGATGCCTATCTGAATCATATAGAACAATGGGAGACTCATCATGTAACTGACATACCACGATAGAGCTTACGTGGTCCCAACTATTACACTCAAGTGGCAGAGCCGTCCAAAACCTTGTCAGGGATAAGGACGCTACCATGATATCGATATCAATCTTAAGGGCCATTACGGACAGGGATAGCTCATAAGGGAGGTCCAAATAATATATTAGTATCAACCTACATTAGTGCGTAGTTTTGGGGAATAGGGTGATCGACCCTTATCCCGGTCGGTGCTAGACTCTTCTCCCAAAAACATGCATAAAATCTACATCATATATAACAAATCTCAACATCGTCTTATGACGAAGCTCAATGATCAAATACATCTCAAATATGAAATCATGCATATGAGAAGCTTTAGTTCAAAACATACCACAAGCTGAAACATACCTGGGAGCCTTTGCTCCAAAACCATGTGGTAAGTTATGCATAGGAAGAATTAACTCAAAGCATACCACAAGCTAGAATATAAAATTTGGGAGTCTTCGCTCCAAAACAATGTGGTAAGCTTAGTTCGGGAAAATCCTCATTTAAACTTAACATGTGGGCATTGCCCAAGGCATTATCATACTTAAAAATACTCAATTCTCATTGAAAACATAATTATAAACATGGGTAGCTTCAAATCATTCTTTTCATCATAATATCTCATCATTATCATATTAACTTCACAAATCTCACTTTTCATGGTCATATCATCAATGGGCTTCAACATTCATAAGGCTAGAAACATAATTTTAATTGAAATCATTATAAAATTAGCCCATGGTTCACAATTCAATAATAAAATTATAATCAATTCATACCCATGTAAGGAAATTGAAGATTCATGCATTTGGGTAAAAAACCCATAACTTTGTCATAGGAAATTCTGATACTAAGATTGAACTTGGGCATGGGTGTGGAAGGAAGCACCCACTCATAACCCTACGTACCTGGAAGGAATTGATTCTACCACTTCTCTAATTGCCAAAGAAGGGTTTGAATGAAAACCTTGAAGACTTTCTCTAGATCACCTATTCAACCTCTCAAGTGTGCATGCATGGAAGGAAATAACTTAGAATAGGTTTTTCCCTCATAAAACCCACTAAACGAGCCTTAAACGACGTAGTTTAGGCTTTAGGAACTTAGGACTTATGAAAAGGCCTTTACTATCTTCGTAGGAAATTACTGCCAAGTGGTCTAAACAGACGACCTGTCGACTCATATTCCAGGGCAACGACTCGTAACCTTTCTCGTCAAGTACACCATCTTGTCTATTCTCCTAGGCTCTTAACGGGTCACTTCACGACTAATCAGGGGTGACCACGACTCGTGGTCACTAGTTGTGGAGTACACTGCCTTACTTCTTCATTTCTCAATCACCCCTTCCCACGATCATCACTTCCTCCAACGAGTCGTGGTCAGCTTCCATTAAGTACACTGCCAACCCAATTTCCTTAACTCATTTCCCTTTACCATGGCTAACTCCACGAGACATAAGGACGGAGCACGACTCGTTGTCATGCCCATGGTGACTTCAATTTCCATCTTCCAAACTTGGCCCCAGCCCCGCACCATGACTCACCCAATGACTCGTGGTCCATCCTCACGGGTCACAAAATGACCTTTTCTGTGATCTGGTGCAAATATTTCAGTTTTCCCCATTTGAACTCCCGGGTCTGATCCTTGGGCTCCCGGGGTATAACACCAAGTGAATAGGTTGTTTTAAGCATTTTTATCCAGTCAAAATGTCACACCAATAGGCACTCACTACACAAACAAACAAGGAAACATTTAGCATTTTCTTACTTCAACTTGTTTCTACAATTTTGAGGAAAATAGAAGTAGGAAATTACCTAAATTTCCTCATGAACAACACCAAAAAATATAGAGTATATTCTCAACAAAACAAAGCAACTCCAACCTTACAAATGAGCAACAGCTTCACACCATAACACATACAAAACAACACCTCAACCTTCACTTTCAACATCTACCTTTAGCTTGAAAATTCATAGGAATTAATAAGTAGAAACACTTACATTATATTTGTATTTCCAACCAAAATGGAGTATATCCATAGCTAGCTACTACTTCAAAAACACAGCAACAAATCCATTGAAATGCAGCAGCAACACACACCCAAGCAACATTTAAGTTCCAACTTCACTTCCAACATAACTTGTGAATTCATAGGAATTTAAGGAGTAAAAACACTTACCTCCTTTTGTACTCAACACTCACCAAGATGGAGATAGAACTTCACTTTCCTACTGCCCAAAAATGCAACAGCTTGGCAACCAATAATGCAGCAACTCTACGGTTAGAAGCTTACGACATAAGAAACCCTTTTCAAGTTTGGACTCTAAGGAAATTTTACCTATCCATACAAGTTCTTACCTGGGATTTTTTTCACAATTGTATAGAGCTTTGAATTAATAAAAAAATCAAGTAAAATGGAGTAGAAATGAGCTTTCTAGCTCAAATTTACTTCATATAGGTGGGCTGCCCAAGGACTGGGCGGCGCCCGTGTGATGTGCCCTCACGTGCGCGTGCGCCGGCTGCCTTGTTGTCTCAGCGCCCGCGCACCTGGGCGCTTTCCTAACCTACAGTTCTGTCTTCAAACGAGCATAATATTTTACTCTAAACTCTGATTGAAAAGCAATTTTTTTGTTGTAAACTACACTCAAATACCTTTAATTTAATAGGTTATAGGACTTCGAATCATTATATATTTGGAGATATGTCTATTTAAAGTTGACCCTTACTTACAAACTCCTCATACTCTTCGCTTTTCCCTTTTCACATATTTTCCTCCTAAACTATGGCTAATATAATACCCATAATTCCCTTAATATGACATATAACCATCAAATAATCATCAAAAATATTTTTGGGGTGTAACAGAATAATATCAAATTCAGTCATGGCTAACTCTACTTGGTCTGCGGAGGTGACTTTCTACAATATTGTGACCAGGAAACTTCTCTACACCTGCCTAGCTACAACTTAATCACCAACGGAGTAGAGACTGAGAATGATTTTGACAGAATTTCGAGACTGACTCCAAAGGACATGCTCGGTGTATGTGGCCAGATCTACTGCACCATTAACAGATATTTGAGTCGAGAGAAAACTCCCCGACATGACTCTTGCCACACTTCCTGCAGGCCGAAAATGTGCGCTCTGCCTGCATTCCCCTCTGGTCCCTGAAGCCTGAAGCCCTGCTCCTCTGATCACCCTTGAGTCTGGATGGAACACTAGCGGATGATGGTGCTGGGGCTAGTGACCTTTGTTGAATCTCAAGGTGGTGACCACCACTGGATCTTTGTTGAGTGAACCCATAGTTGTCTTTCTGGGCCCTTTTGTCCTGTCTCTCCCTCATATGTGCCTCCTCCAGTTACTAGGTGTATAGGACTATCCGAGGGAAATCCATATCCTTGTGGAGCCTAGTGGTCCTACGATATTTATCAAAATAGTTCGCCATCCCATGAACAAACCTGCTCACTCACACCCTCTGATCGACCACTAACTCTAGGGAGTACTTTGATAAGCGAGTGAACTCAAGGGAATACTCTTGTATCGTCATCTTCCCCTACCTAAGATTCACGAACTCGGCTGCCTTCAACTCCCTCATGTCATGAGGGAAGAACCGATCTAGGAAAGCAACATAAAACTCCTCCAAAGTGACAGGGCATTCTCCAATAACGCTACCGTCTTTCCACTATCGAAACTAGATGTGTGCGACCCCCTTCAACTGATATGAGGCCAACTCAGTTCACTCAACTCCATTCACCCCCATGACCTGGGTGATCTTCACAATCTCTTCGATAAACTCCTGTGGGTGCTCGTCCACCTTTGAACCAAGAAACTCTGGTGAGTTCATCCTTAAGAAGTCTCTGACCCGAGCTGCCGCCGCATTTCTGTTTTGCGGGACATGCACCACTACCTGCTGGTTTACCTGAGCGATCAAGGCCTGTGCTAGTATCTGAATAGCTTCCCTAAATTAAGCATGGGCAACCGGCTCTAGTGCATGGTGCTCCTAGAATGGGGGGGCTTATCGGTACCTATCTCCGTTTCCATCCTCATGGCTGTTTTCGTTTCCATTCCTTCTATCATTTACTTTATGGGGAGCCATGATTCTGCAATAGCGAATAGCATGAGTTAGAAGGATAGGGAGACATCTCATCGCAAGACATAGATCAGGAAAGAAGGGGACATTTCCTAAACATCTCGTAGCCTCTTTGTCATAAGTGCAGCGTGTTTCACACCCATGAAAAAGGCTCTAGTTAATGCAGCTTTTAGACACCCTAGGACACTTCAAACCTATCTCTGATACCAAGTTTGTCATGACCCAAACATAGACTCGAATTGCAACATAGGACAAGGAGCTCTGAGAGAGTCGACCCATGGCATAAACATATCTCAAACTCAATCGAATAAAGCAGAATACCCAACATTATAACATTATGGAAGCATAATCATGATGTAACATAGAAAGAAAAACTCAGTTCATACATAAAAGCTGGATACTACATATAGTCTGAAAGCCTCTAACATATCTGATGGGTTGAAGGGACAACACCCCCAACTAACCCGACAAGTTTGGAAAACTGAACATAAAGGATAACTGATATAAACTGGTCCTCGGGAGTTGAGGACTCACCAATGAACTGGATGCTAACTTCGGGAATGAGCTAATAATGGTGCTGGGTCTGAAGATTGGAACCTATATCATGAAACGATACAACATAGAGTATGCGGTCAATACATGGAATGTACCGAGTATGAAAGGTAAGAAAAACGAACATTTTAAATACATAAAAGCTCATAAGAACAGGAAAACATGCTCATAACATATATATCATAATGCAACATAAGGCTCAAGGTTCTCAAAACATTTGTAAATCAATCAAAATCATAATAATAGGAGAAAAGCTTCATTAAACGTAACCATCCATAAATCATAAGGAACAGTGGGAAGACTTGTCATAACCGACACCATCATGGTAGAGCCTTACATGCTGCCCTAACAATCTCACTCAGGTGCGCAGAGTCGTCCCAAGCAAGGGACGTGCAGTATGCGATATCACGAAAAGATGGGATCCATTAACATTGTAATGTATCAGTATAAACCTATGGTGGCATGTATTTATGAGACACTGGCGTAGTCCTTTAAACGTCGGAAAACTCGGTGCTAGACACTTCTTCCAAAAACATACACATTAGGCTCGTATGTAATCATAAACATCATTCATGAGATTCATGGCCAAAGAAACATTAACATTGTTGATCCCCATTTCAATACATGTTTATCCTTGAATCAAGGGCCCATGAAACGGTCAATGTAATAAATCGATTAATCATGAAATCTATATCATAAATAATAAATCATACTTGAACATGTGGGCATTGCCAAATACTTTAACATGCTTGAAAAATACTAGATTTTCTTGAAAATACTCAATTCACTTGAAAACATGATTATAAACATGGGTAACTTGAAAACATGCTTTTCGTCAATAATATCTCATCATACATGAACAATCATCATAAATCTCAACTTTCATAAACTTCTCATAAATGAGAATTTAAATTTATAAAACTTGAAACATGATTTTTAATGGAAAACAATGTCAAATTTGCCCACGATTCATAATTCAATAATAAACAAACTCATTAAGATCATACCTATGTAGAGAATTAGGAATTTCATGCATTGGGTTAAAAACTCATAAAATCAACATAGGAATTTCAATGATTTAGAGAGAGATTGGACATTGGTGTGAATGGATTCACCCATTTATAACCCTACATACCCGGGGAAGATCTGATTTTAACACTCCTTGATTTCCCAAAGAAAGATTGAAGGAAATCTTGAAGAAATCTAACTTGATCACCTCCTAAACCCCTTCAATATGCATGCATGAATGTGTATGAGTCTAGGATAGATTTTTCCCTCATAAAGCACTGCATTTCAAGCCTTAAATGATGTAGTTTTGGACTCAAGGACTTAGAAATGATGAAAATACCCTTAATGAATTTCCTAAAAATTCTCCACTGGCAGTGATAACGATCGATCCTACGGGTCGTGCCCTGATACCACGACTTATGGTGAACATCCATTACATCACCTGCCAATTCTCAACTTCTCAGATTCTAATTCCACGACTCGACAGGATGAGTTGTTACATCATATGAGGATTTGTTGGATCCTCCTGTTAGTTTCCTCTCTTGAAGACCTGCACCTTGGCCTTCCCACGAGCCACACCACGACTCGTGCCTCCTTCCAATGAGTAGTGGTTTCCATCTGTCACCTCAAATGGAGACTTTCCTACTCCTTCCCATGGTAACTTACCACGATCCGTTGGTACTCACGACGAGTCGTCCTTCAGCCCATCACTTCCTCCTCGACTAAGGACCAGTCTCACCACAACCACAAACAAAGACTTGTGACATCAAACCATGGGTCGTTCCTTGACCCGTTACTCCCAACATTGACCCTACTGTACCTCACCATGAACACCTCCTACGGATTGTTGGTGGAACCAATGATCCATTACATGACCCATTTTGTGATAATTTTGCAGATTTCTTCCAACTTCCATTTTTAAATTCCCGGGTCTAGTCTTGGGCACTTATGGGGTATTACATTTTCAAAGATAGATATCAAATCCAGGTACCATCAGCTCAAGGTTCGGGAGAGTGATATTTTGAAAACAGCCTTTAGGACTCAGTATGGTCGTTATGAGTTTGTAATTATGTCTTTTGGACTAACGAATGCTTCTGCAGATTTTATGGATTTGATGAATAGGGTGTTGAAGACATACCTGGATATTTTCGTGATTGTGTTCTTAGATGACATCCTTATATACTCTCGGAGCAAGGAGGAACATGCCGCTCATTTGAGGGTGGTTGTATAGACTCTTAAAGATCACCAGATGTATGCTAAATTCAATAAATGTGAGTTTTGATTAAACTCAGTGGCATTTTTGGGCCATGTGGTGACAAGTGAAGGTGTACAGGTGGACTCTCAAAAGATTGAAGTGGTGAAGAATTGGTCTAGACCGGTGAATCCTTTAGATATCAAGAGTTTCTTGGGTTTAGCTGGTTATTATCGGAGATTTATTGAGGGTTTTCATCAATTGCAGCACCTTGACCAAATTGACCCAGAAAAAAGTGAAGTTTCAATGGTTGGAGGCCTGTGACAAGAGCTTCTAAGATTTGAAGACTCGACTCACCTCAGCACTAATGTTGACCCTACCTAATGGTCCCGATGGGTTTGTGGTATATTGTGACACCTCGAGGATAGGCCTTGGTTGTGTACTCATGCAATATGGTAAAGTTATAGCCTATGCTTCCAGGTAGCTGAAACTCCATGAGAAGAATTATCGGACTCATGATCTCAAATTTGCGGCAGTAGTATTTGCCTTGAAGATTTTGAGACACAATTTGTATGGGGTCCATGTAGATGTGTTTATGGACCACAAAAGCCTACAATATGTCTTTACCCAGAAGGATATAAATCTATGTCAAAGGAGGTGGTTAGAGTTACTCAAGTATTATGATATGAGTGTGCTTTACCATCCGGGAAAGGCTAATGTGGTAGAAGACACTCTACATTCTATGGAGAAGAAGGAGTTAGTTAAGGATATGCATCGGCTTGCATAATTGGGAGTTCGTCTAGTTGACTCAACTGATAGTGGAGTTATTGTTTAGAATGGATCAGAATCATCTTTAGTGACTGATGTTAAAGCTAGACAAGATGAGGATCCTATTTTTGTAAAGTTAAAGGAAGTTGTCAGAATCAGAAGGTGGAGATCTTCTACGAAGGGGGAGATGTTGTGCTTCGATATCAAGGTCTTTTATGTGTTCTGGATGTTGATGAATTGAGAGATCGGATATTGCACGCTGAAAGTATGACTCTATTTGGGTGGTTGTGGACAGGTTGACTAAGTTAGCTCATTTCTTACCCGGTAAGACCACCGATTTAGTGGAGGATTATGCTAAGTTGTACATTCGGGAGCTAGTTCAGTTGCATGGAGTGCCCTTGTCCATCATATCAGATAAAGGTAATCAGTTTACCTCCTAGTCTTGGATATCATTTTTGAAGGGACTCAATACTCAGGTCAAGATTAGCACAGTATTTTACTCATAGACGGATAGTCAGGCAGAGCAGGCCATTCAGACTCTTGAGGATATGTTGAGAGCATGCGTGATTGATTTCAAGGGTTGTTGGGATGATCATTTTCCTCTCATTGAGTTTCATATAACAACATCTACCATTCCAACATTCAAATTGCTCCGTTTGAGGCTCTTTATATGCCGACATGTAGATCTTCTATTAGTTTGTTTGAAGTTGATGAAGTTGCAATGATAGGACCGGATTCAGTCCATGAGGCTATGGAGAAAGTTCATCTTATAAGGGATAGGCTAAAAATAGTTTAGAGTTGCCAAAATTCCTATGCAGATGTGAGGAGGAGAGAACTTGAGTTTAAAGTTGATGATTGAGTGTTTCTAAAGATGTCTCCCATGAAAGGAGTGATTAGATTCGGGAAAAAAGGGAAACTCAGTCCCCGTTATGTTGGACCGTACTAGTTTGTGAAATGGGTTGGTTCTCAGAATTAGCTTCAGTCCATCCAGGTTTCCATATATCACTCTTAAAAAAGTGTTTGGGTGACCCGGCTCTAGTTGTTCCGGTTTAGAGTGTAGGTGTGAAGGACAACCTTAGTTATGATGATGTTCCAGTAGAAATACTGGATCGTCAGGTTCGAAAGCTAAGAAACAAAGAAGTAGCCTCAGTTAAAGTTTTATAGAGGAATCAACATGTTGAGGGAGCTACGTGGGAAGACGAAGCAGATATGATGGCTAAATACCCGCATATATTCCCTTCTGGCTCAGTTTCAGCTTGAGGTATCAGTTTCCTCCTTAGTACTCTATTCAGTTTCCTGTTCAACTCATGTACCCCAGTTTCTTTCATGTTAATGAATGTATGTGTGATTTGGGAATTCAGTTCAACCACGTAGTTCAAATCGAAGTCAGTCACTATGTTAGTTTTCAACATGTATGTTCAGTATTTGAGTGTGATAATTGAATTTCTCTTATTTTCATTATGTTTTCCCACATTCGAGGACAAATGTTCCCCGGGGGGAGATATTGTAATACCCCAAAAATCCTAAGATCAGATCTGGGAGTTGAAATGGAGAAAATAAAAATTTCTGCACCAGGTCACAAGATGAGTCATCCCATGACTCGTACAGAACACCACGAGTCGTTAAGTAAATCATGGGGAATGGTTTGGACTTGGTAGAAAATTTGGGATGGAGGTGACCACGGGTGTCACCACTAGTCGAGGTCAACACCACGAGTCGTCTAGTGATCCGTGGTTAAGGGGTGCTTGGAGGATTGGAAATTTTGGCAGTGTGGACAACAACTTGGTCACCACGAGTCGTTGGGCACCACGAATCGTCGTGTCCCTTGTGGTCACCCTTAGAAGGTAGAAGACCAGTGTAAGTAATGAGAGGCTGATCACGAGTCGTTGTCCAAGGCACAAGTCCTCCAGTCCCTTGTTGGGACTGGTAGTGTGTTTTTCCCTACGAATTTATTAAGGGCTTTTCTATAATTCCCATGTTCCTAAGGCCTATACTACGTCGTTTTAAGCTCAGAATAGTATGTTTTAAGAAGGGTTAAGCCATTCTAAGCCTATTCTAATTCATGCATGCAAGCTTAGAGTTCTAAGGGGTGATCAACCCTAGCTTCTTCAAATTTCTTCCTCAATTCTCATTGGGCAATCAAGGAAGTTGTGAAATCAGATATCTTCAGGTATGTAGGGTTATGTATGGGTGTAATTTTCCATGCTTATGACTAATCCCCTCTCAATTCATGAAAATTATATTTGATGAATCTATGGAGATTTTACCCAACATGTGAATTTCCTAAATATCTATCATGGGTATAATCTAAGAATGTTTCTAATGTTGATTTATTATTAATGGGAAGACTTTACAATGTTTTCATTTATAACTTATGTTTTCAAATTTTATTAATTATGATGCTTATCCATGAGAGTTCATGGAAAGATGAGATTATGATATATGTGTTCAAGTAGGATGAGATGTATATGAGAAAAGTATGTTTCAAAATTACCCGTGTCTATGTTCATGTTTTCAAAGTGAATCAAGTTGATTTCAAGTATGTGTAAGTATTGGACAAGCCCATATTATCAAGTATGTTTTATGATTTTGATGTTAATTATCTTACCACATAGTTATGGAGTCTAGACTCCCAATTATGTTCATATTGTTGTATGGTTTGAGCCAAGGCTACTCATGTATGATTTCAGATTTTATATGCATATTATTATTCAGCTTCTTCACTAGACGATGGTCAGCTTTGTTTAAAATGATGGAGAGCATATGCATGTTTTTGGGAGTAGTGTCTTGCACCAAGTAAAATAAGGGTCAATCAACCCTATGCCTCAAAACTACACGCCAAAGTTGGTACATTCAGATTATTTGGGACCTCCCTTGTGAGCTTCCCCTGCCCCCAAGGGGCCTTCATCTTGATATCGATATTATGGTAGCGTCCTTAGCCCTGGCAAAGCTTTGGACGGCTCGGCCCACTTGAGTGTGATAGTTGGGACCACACAAGCTCTATCGTTGTAATGTTAGTTATATGAAGAGTCTTCCATTGTTCCTCATTATTTCAGTTATGCATGTTCATCAGTCATGATATTATGTTTTCAGAAGGTTTGACCCAATGTTCAGTTTTACTTATGATTATCAGTTTTCAATTTGCATTCATTCGATTCAGTTATGTTCAGATCATGATTTCAGAAAATAGCATGCAAGTCTTACTCTCAGAACCTTATCTTGATTATGTTTTATAATATGCATGATTTATGATTTTACTTACTTAGTAGTTTTACTTACCTTGCATACTCGGTGCACTCCACGTATTGATTGCATACTCTATGTTGTATCGTTTCATTATATAGGCTCTGATATCCATACTTAGTCCCGCCGCTAGCCAGATTCCTAGCATTAGTACTTCCCAATCAAAGATGGTGAGTCTTCATCTTTCGATGGCCTTTCTTATAAGACATGTTCCGTATTTTCAGATTTTAGACTATAGTGAGTTATTTGGGGTCTTGTCTCATCAACTCATCAGTATTAGAGGCTTTTCGGACATTATTTGTATTCAGCTTTAGACCTACATATGTATTCAAATGTTTTGTTATGTTAAGACTTTCGCTATGTTAATTATGTTGACCTTTCATTTTATTTGAATGAGTTAGATGTTATGTTCATGCCATGGGTCCACTTGGAGCCTCTCAGGGTTCTTTATCCCATGTCTCAATACGGTCCTATGTTTGGGTCATGATAGTTTCATTAGGATGTGCATAGATTATTAGCAATTGAACAAGGTCACAATCAAGATCAAGTATTCCCTCCCCATGATTGATGAATTGTTTGGCCAACTTCAGGGCGCTAAGTGCTTCCCAAAGATAGACCTCATATCCGAATATCATCAGCTCAAAGTAGAGAGAGTGACATCCCGAAGACAGCCTTCAGACTCGATATGGTCAGTATGAGTTCGTAGTTATGTCTTTTGGACTAACGAATGCTCCTACAACTTTTATCGAATTGATGAACAGGGTATTCAAGCCATATTTTGACATGTTCATTATTGTCTTCATAGAGGATATTCTCAGATACTCTCGAAGCGAGGAGGAGCATACCGCTCATTTGAGGATTGTGCTACAAACTCTCATGGGTCGCCAGTTGTTTGCTAAATTCAAAAAGTGTGAGTATTGGTTGAAATTATTAGTATTTTTGGGTCATGTGTTGTCAAGCAAGGGTGTGTAGGTGGACTCTCAAAAGATAGAGGCAGTGAAGAATTGGCCTAGACTAGTTAATCCTTCAAATATCAGGAGCTTTTTGGGTTTGGTTGACTACTACAAGAGGTTTGTTGAAGGATTTTCATCCATTGAAGCACCATTGACTAAGTTGACCCAGAAGAAGGTCAAATTTTAGTGATCAGATATCGGTGAGAAGAGTTTTCAGGAGCTAAAGACTTTACTCACTTCAGCCCTACTATTGACTCTACCAAAGGGCATGGATGGATATTTTGTGCATTGTGATACATCTAGAGTTGGTCTTGGTTATGTATTTATGAAGCATGGTAAGGTCATTGCGCATGCCACTAGAAAGCTTAAGATTCACAAGAAGAATTACCCAATGCATGACCTAGAGTTGGTAGTGATGGTATTTGTATTGAAGATTTGGAGGCACTACTTGTATGGGGTGCATGTGGATATGTTCATGGACCACAAGATCCTTCAATACATTTTCACTCAGAAGGACCTGAATTTGCAACAAAGGAGGTGGTTAGAGCTTCTCAAGGACTATGACATGAGTGTCCTTTATCGTTTAGGCAAGGCTAATGTAGTTAGATTCCCTTAGAAGTCTTTCCATGGAGAGTGTGTCTCATGTTGAAGATGATAGGAAGGAGTTAGCAAAAGATGTCCACATGCTTGCTCGTTTAGGGGTTCGCCTTGTTGACTCGACAGATGGTGGTGTCATTGTTACAAAATGGGTCAGAATCTTCATTAGTCATCGAGGTCAAGACTAGGCAAGATGAGGATCCTATCTTGGTAAAGCTAAAGGAAGCTGTCCAGAATCAGAAGGAGGAGGTGTTCTCCCAAGAGGGAGATGGTGTACTTCGTTATCAGGGTCGTTTATGTGTTCCAGGTGTTTGATGACTTGAGAGAGAAAATGTTGGGCGAGGTTCATGGCTCTCGGTATTCTATCCACCTAGGTGCCACCAAGATGTACCATGACCTACGGGAAGTCTATTGTGGAATGGCATGAAGAAGGACATAGACGAGTTTGTAGCTAAGTGTTCGAATTGCTATCGGGTGAAGGTTAAGAATCATAGACCTAGGGGTGTGCTTCAGGAAATTAATATCCTACTAAGAAATGGGAAGAGATCAATATGGACTTCATCATAGGGTTGCCTCATTCACACTGACAGTATGACTCCATATGGTTAGTTGTAGACAAGTTGACCAAAGCAACACATTTCCTACTAGTCAAAACCACAGATTCATCTAAGGATTATACTAAGTTATATATTCGGGAGTTAGTTCCATTGCATAGAGTTTCCTTTTCCATCATCTTAGATAGGGGTACTCAGTTTACCTCATAGTTTTGGAGATCATTTCAAAAGGGACTTGGTACTCAAGTCAAGCTTAGCACAACTTCTCACTCGCAGTCATATAATCAGGACTAGCAGATAATTTAGACTCTTGAGGATATGTTGAGAGCATGCGTGACTGATTTCAAGGGTAGTTGGGATGATCACTTGCTGCTCATTGACTTTTCCTACAATAATAGTTACCACTGCAATATTCAGATGGCTCCGTTTGAGGTTCTTTATGGGCGAAAGTATAGATCACCTATCAGATGGTTTAAAATAGGAGAGGCTACGTTAATAGGGCAAGATTTAGCTCATGAGGCCATAGAGAGAGTCCATTTTATTAGTGAAAGGCTGGAAATAGCTCAGAGTCGATAGAAATCATATGCGGATGTGAGGAGGAGAGAACTTAAGTTTGAGGTGGACGATTGGGTATTTTTGAAAGTGTCGCCCGTGAAGGGAATTATGAGGTTTGAGGAGAAAGGAAAGATTAGTCTCTGATATGTTGGATCTTATATAATTCTGAGGCAAGTTAGCAAAGTGGAATATGAGTTGGAGCTACTAGCGGAGTTAGCTTCAGTACATCCAGTTTTCCATGTATCCCTATTGAAGAAGTGCATTGGTGACCCAGCCTTGGTTGTTCCGATGGAGAGCATAGGTGTGAAAATAGCCTTATGAGGAGGTTCTGGTCGAGATCCTTGATCATCAGGTTCAAAAGTTAAGGAACAAGGAGGTGGCTTTAGTAAATATTTTGTGGAGGAATCAGCTTGTTGAGGGAGCTACGTGGGAAGCCGAAGCAAATATGATTGCTATATATCCGCATTTATTCCCTTCTAGTTCCGTTCTAGATTGAGGTATTAGTTTCCTCTTAATACTCTATTCAGTTTCATGTCAAGTTCATGTCTCTAAGTTCATTTCATGTCATTGCATATATGTATGTTTCATGAATTCAATTCAGTCATGTGTATCCGTCCGAAATCAATCACTCTGCTAGTGTTCAACTTCAGATGTTCAGTATTTGGGATTAGAGTTCTTTCCCCAGCCTTTAAGTAAGCTTCATCCACATTCGAGGATGAATGATCACAAGGGGAGACAATGTAACACCCCAAAAGTTCATAAGACTTGATTCAGGATAAGAAATATGATCAACAGAAAAAGTTTGAAAAATGTCTCAAAACTACTCATTGTACTAGTCATGGGGAGGAATAACGGGTCATAGGTCTGAGTCATGGTAAGTTTTTGGTTTACAGGTCCAGGACCAACGATTCAAGGTATGACTCATAGGTCCATGTAACGCACCGTTGTTAGGAGTCGTGACAAGCTACTAGTGTGTTAGGTTTGGAAGGTATGACTCATGGTATGACTCATCATGGAAAACAACAGGTCATGATAAGTGGTTGTGGTAAGGATTAGAGAAGCTGAAAATTTGGCCTAGTGACAACGGATGGGTCAAATGACCTGTGGTCTCGAGGTACGACTCGTGGTTAGGAGTCATAGCATGATTATCAGGTCTCCAACTACTGGTGATACTAGGGATGGTATGACCCCTAGTAGGAAACTAGGGGTCGTGGTAAGCGTCTGTGGAATGAATTATAGAATTGGGGGATTAAGGCAGGTCCAGCAATGGGAGGAAACCATGGGTCATTGTTTCATGGTATGACCCATGGTATGACTCGTGGATTCTGGCAATGACCTTTTTCTCCCGAAATTATTAAGGGTATTTTTATAAATTCTAAGCTCTTAATTCCTAAACTATGTTGTTTTAATCCCTAAAAGGAGTGTTTTAAAAGGGTTTAGCCTATCTCAAGTTATTAGTCTCCCCATGCATGAAAAGCTTTGAGTTCTCTTCAAAGATTAGTCTAGAATTCTCTCAATTCTTCCCCAATTCTCTTGGGCTTTTAATGATAAGTTGAGAATCAGTTTACCCAGCTATGTAGGGCAATGAATGAGAGATTCCTTTCACTCTCATGCCAAAAATTCCCTTTAAGTTCATGAATTCAAGTTCTAATTCAACTATACGATCTTATAGGGTTTTAACCCAATTTTATGAAATTTTCTATCATATGTCTATGGGTCAATTCCACTCATTTCCATAGCGTGTTTAATATTTATGAGCAGATTTTATAGACAATTTGATTATAAATTCATGATTTCAAGTTATTAGAAATTATTCCCTTTTTATGCAAGTTTTATGAAATGTCATGTTTATGATTCATGATTTCAAGTATGATAAGATACCTAGAATGAAGGAATATTTATAAATTACCCATGTATGAATCTATGATTTTGACTTATAAAGTCTATTTCAAGTATGCATCACTTTAAGTTTTGGGAAAGCCCACAAAAGTTAAGTATGTTTTCATGGTTCAGCTTACCATATGGTTTGGAGTCAATACTCCTAATTTAGCTTATGGTATGTTTGGAGCCAAGATTCCCAATGTTGATATTTCAGACTATGCATGTAATTATTATTTTAGCTTTATTGAAAAACGATGGGAGCACTATGCATGTTTTTGGGAGTAATATCTAGCACCGAGTAGGCCAAGGGTTAAGGTAAACCCTGGGTCTTAGAACTACATGCCAACATAGTTATGCATATACATTGGGACCTCCCTTGAGAGTTTTCCCCTGCCCCCAAGGGGCCTCATCTTGATACCGATATCATAGTATCGTCCGTAGCCCTAGCAAGGTTTTGGACGACTCTGCTCACTTGAGTGTGATATTTGGTACATCATGTAAGCTTTATTGTGATGGTGTCAGTTATGATGAGTCTCCCATTGTTCTTCAAAATTTTAGTTATTCATGTTCATGACTTATGATATTATGTTTTACAACAGATTTGACCCAAAGATCGATTTATGAGATTTACTTACGATTTAAACTTTGAAAAGTCATATGATTTTATTTCTAACCTTATTCACTATGTTCAGATATGAAATCAGCTGATGGCTACATATATCTTAGATTCAGATTTCCACATGCAGTCCTTCCTCTCATGATATACTGATTTATATTTATGTGCATGATTCAGTTAACAATTTACTCAGCATGTTTTACTTACATTGCATACTTTGTACATTCCAAGTACTGATCGCATGCTCTATACACTATTGCTTCATGATACAGGTCTAATCTATCAGATTCAGCTCCACTGTTAGTCCAGCTCCCCTATAATCTAGCTCAGTTCCCGTTGTTGGTGAGTCCTCATCTTTCGAGGACATTTAGTTTAATGTTTGATTTTTCTATTTTAGTTTTAGACTTTAGCGAGCTAGTTGGGGTGTTGTCCCATCAGCTCATTAGACAGTTTAGAGGCATATCAGACATTATATAGACTTTCAGCTTTATTGGGTGTTTACTCCATTTATGATCATTGTTATATGTATGTTATTGAGACTTCTGCTTATTCATGTTTAAGTTATCAGTTTCCTCTTGATGTATGCTCTTTAGTTTCTATGTTCATGAAATGGGTCGACTTGGAGAATTCGTGGTCTAGGTCCCATGTCTCGGTGTGGGGTCCCAACTCAGGTCGTGACTACTAGAGTGCAACTCGAGTGTTCCAAACCCATCTGGTACCTTCCGAACACAAATCAAATATGCAAACAAATCATAAAACATATTTTAGATTAGTTCGAATAATCAAATCATCGATATGAGGTCGTTTTGACCGAATGTTTACCGTGGTAAAACTTAGCTTTCTTAAAACTCAAAAATTCAACTAAAGGCTCAATCACTCCCAAACACCTCAGAATTCATTCAAATAATCCAACTAAGTCAGAAATCACCATTTGTAATAAACGAAGCTTCCAGAATCTGTATCTAAGCTTATTAATAAAAAATATTGACTTTGGTCAAACCTCTCAAACTTTAAACCTTCAAAATTGAGAATCTCATCCAATCCTCATGCAATCACCTTGGAAATCATGTAACCCATTCCCGCAAGTCATAATAAACAAAACTAATATATGAAAAGGTTCAAACTGGGAAAACAGGTAAAACAACTCACAAAATAACCATGTGGGTCGTTATATCATCTATAACTTAAACATCTATTCGTCCTCAAATGGGCAACGAAAAGTACTAAGAATGTCCAGGAGCTATAAACACCCATCGTAGTCCTTATTCATGAGCTCTTAATAAAAAATTACATCTGTAGTTATGCTTATTCACCCTAAACATCTAATTTTCTTTTGTTTTATCCCATAAGGCTGTATCTCCGTAGTTAAAAATCAAAACTTCTCAAACTAGCCGATTTTCATATATTTGAATTGTCTTTGCATACAATGCCTAATTTGATCGTAATCATAGTTTTGAATGTAATGATTCATGAACATGCATCGTAGTCAACACAATCCGTGTCCAAATTTGTTGTTGACTCTATACTAGTAAAATATCCTCATCTTACTAATCATCCTTTCTCATCTTCCAAAGCCGTTATTAGTACCAAGAACCCTTAAAAAATATATTTCACACATCACATGTCGGGATCATGACTTTCTTTTGCCATGAAAGGATCTTTTCCTATTATGAACTAATTGTAAGTATTTATATCAAAACTGGCCTTATCCAAGGTCGGTTGCACTAATTCCTAGTCTTGTAAATTTTTTTTGTCAAACTGAAGCAACTTAGTCGAAACTGATATCTACTTCCGCACAAATATCCAAATGGTATTCTTCACCCATTATTCTAGAAGTTCTGTTCTCAAGTCAAATCTATAGAAAATAACTGATCTCCCCCAAGGACTTCCTATATATGTTCATATAACTCAATACATCATCGGCTGTCTATTTAACTCCTTATGTTGTCCATGTAGTTTCCATTGAGAAGGTAGTATCAGTTCCACATAAAATCCTTAATAAACTTTCATAATTATAAGTCCTTCTAATAATACATTCGTAAGCCACCTGGCATAACATGAACAATCTGACCCAGTATAGAATAGACAGTTACCCCCATATTATCAATAATTACCCGACCTGACCTCAAATTTTCACAAAATCACTACTCAGTTCATTATAAATTTGTGCTAGCCCGTTCCATCTTTCACTCGTGAATGTTCCACCTTGTGCTGTCGTTCCTGAAATAAAAGGCTAAACTTCTCAAAATCATCAACTTCGCACCAAGGATCTATATCTGATGTCTTCTTTCTTCACATTTCTCAATGTCATACTAATCACACAATTCTAATAGAACTTCATATGATTTGAATACATAAAAGTATCAAATATGTGAACCTCTTGTGCTTACCCATAACGCATTTACCACTCTAAACTCTTCAACACAAGGTGTGTGGCCTCATACCCCATACATATGAATCTCAAATCACTGAGAGCAACACCTAGTTACGCCATTAACAATTCCAAAAAGTAATTAATTATTGCAATTCATGTTCCTTTTTTTGCAAAGTTCTTCCAAGTCATCCATAACTGATATTTTTAATTCTTCTTATCTTACCAATCTATTCTCTAACATAGTCAACTACCATAAATACAATCTAACATAAAGAATCCTGATTTCTTATCTGAACCATATAGCTAACTCCATTTATCTGATCAGATTTAGCCCATTCACTTGAGGATGTCATGTTACCCCACACATTAGTGCACCACAGATCATCTCCCATTGATCTTATGTCACGCCCCGAGTCTACACCTTATATGTCGATCGGTAGTCAAACCATATAGTGATCTAAGAGAACCCTTGTGCTGGATTACTATTAAATTGAGAATACAATAAAATAATGTGAAAGTAATAAATGCAATGGGCTAAACAATCAAACTAAGATTTTTTAACTGGAACTAAAAAGAATGTTATAAAGTAACATTATTGTCTCAACTCGAACTCTATCTATGAAGCCTCTATAACTGAAGAAAGGTGCTAGGAAATAGCTCCCACGACTATCTCAAGCTCTACAAAAATAAAATAGCATAATAAGTGGGACTCTCTGAAATTAGGAGGCCTCACCAATAGCTGAATGATAGTATGTCCTAGCACTGCATCTACTAATGATCCAGTCTACCTAAGTCTGTATTATAATAAGATGCAGCGCCAAATGGCGTCAGTATGTGGAATGTACAAGGCTGAATGAAATAATAGTTAAGCAAGAATATCTAAACTAAAAGGATAACTGACTAAAGAAATATAAACGAAACTAAAGCTCTGAATGATACTATCAACACAATATTATCAATGTTTTTAACAGTTATGCAATAAAACTATTTATCAAAACAATCTCTGAAAATACCATAGAAATGCATAACTTTAACTTTGGGAGGTTCTCATAACCGACACCATCACTCGCTCAAGTTGGCAACACTGTTCAAAGCCTTGTCATGGTAGAGAAAGATCACAATCCATGGATCCATTACTTAATTCCTTACCAGGGACTATCTTTGAGGTGTCACCCGAACAAACAACATGATCCTATCCTATGATGGCTACGTAATTTTGTTGTTCACAAGTTATCTGAACTCTTCACCCACTCGATGCTAAATAATCCTCTCAAAAATTTATGCTTAAATACTTACGCCTATCTGAGGCATCTTAGAAGAATCTTTTACGAAGCACTTTATCTATAGATATAACAAATGTTTAATTCTCTATGGAGCTTTCCGCTTAAAATATCTTTAAAAACTTTCGGAGTTTCTATACCCCAATAGGGTTCATGGGACATATGAAATGAACAAACCATCATAAAGAATTCAAAAGTATATCATCAATAACATCAAGAGAATGATAAGCAATAACAAAGAGATACAATTCAATAGGAATATCTCCACAATGAACAATTCAATATATAGAGAAGAAGACAATTCAAAAATTTAGAAAAAAATCCTAGCTTTAATCTCAATGAATTCTTGCATATATTTAGGGAATAAGGATGATTAGAAATCCTCACATTAGTTATCCTTACAAACATGGTAGAAGAACCTAGACTCAAGCTTGATGAACCCTAGTTTGGAGAAGATGACTTCATAGCTTGCTTAATGAACTTTAGAGATAATGGTCTTAATTCTTACATTGTAATATATAGGAATTAGAGTTTAGACTAGTTAAACCATTAAATATACTCATTAGGAATCCCAAAACATTCTTGCTTAGATGATAAAATTATAGGAAATTACGAAACTATCCTTAAAAAATGTACTGGGAATCTGCTAGTCTAGTGTCATGAGTCATACCATGGATCATCCTATCTCACCACAACTCATGGTATGCATCTCGTGGTCATTGGGTGACTTAAATGCTTGTGAAAAGTCTTACCACGGACTGTTAGTATGAGTTTTACCTTGATACTAAAATGCTCATAACTTTTTACTTTGAACTCGATTAACGCAAGGTCAAATGCACTAGAAAAAGACTCAAAGGGCTTCAATTTGATGGGCTGAATCACTCAAAAAAACTTCGTAAAGTAGGAGTTATGATCATTTAAAGTTTACCCTTATAAGAACGTATATAAAAACTCAATCAGTAAGAAGGCTCTCAACTTAACTATGTGCTAGAGGTTTCATATCACCTTAATTTGTATTCAATGCACTTCTCACACTTTAGAATTGATCTTAACACTTAGTTTTCATAAAATTCATAGATTAAAAATACCTTTTGAACTACACCATCTTCTTTGAATCTCACTCACGACTAGAGTCATCATTCGACTTATGGTATATGGATACATGAACCACCACCTACTCACCACGGATCCTATTACAAATCATGGTACCTCACCACGAATTGTGATGGATCCGTTCTGTGGATATTTGCCTATTCTCCTGCTGGTTTTTACTTCATGTCTAGGATCTGTGTCATGACCTGAGCATAGACCCCAGATCAAGGCACGGGAACTAGAACCACAAATGGATTCATGCTAACCCATAGTACAGACATCACATGAAAAAGAGCATAACTAAGTTGAAAATAAAACATGAACACCATAAAAGCTGAAGTCTACAAATTGTAACATATACATAAGCGTAATCACGCGTCAACAATACTGAACCATCTATATAGAGTTATTTGAAAATCCTCTAATAATAAGATGAACTGATGGAACAACATCCCAACTAGCTCACTAAGTATGAAACTAAAAGACAAAAGAAAAAGAGACATAATCAAAACTACCGTCCTCGAATCATGAGGACTCACGAAGACTGGGATAGTGCTAGACTTAAGCGGTAGCAACCTAACGTCAGGACTGAGACTTATCACTTAAACCTATATCATGAGATGATATAGCGTAGAGCATGCGGTCAGTACTTTGAATGTACTGAGTATGTAGAGAAAGTAAAACATTCTAGTAAAATGATTGTTTGATATCATGAATATAAAACAAGATAGAATCACAAAAGTAAGGACAACATGCTAAAAGCCATATTCCTGAAGTAATCATAATCATGAGATATTCATCATAAGTTTAATATAATTACTCAAGACATAGAAATAGAAATCATATAGTGTACCATACTTGAAATCATAAGTGAAAACTCATAAACTAATCAATGGGTAAACTATTCTATAAAATATAGTGTCATAACTCATAAAAATGAGGAACTGTGGGAGGCTTCCTTATAACCGACATCATTATAATAGAGCATACATGATTCCCTAACCATCTCGCTCAAATCGACAGAGCCGTCCTAATACTTTTCGGAAAAAGAATGATTAAGGTTTGATATCACTTGTGTGCCCTTGGGCAAGGAAAATACTCTCTTGAGAGGTCCTGAATATGAATATATACCTACACTGGCGTTTAGTTATGAGACCTGGGTCCTCAGAATCCCTGGCCTACTCAGTTCTAGATCTACTACCAAAACTTGCATATCACTCATAATCGTATTCTAAAAACATAGCTTAAATCTATTTCTTGGGAGTCTACTCCAAAACATCTCTTTAAGACTTATCTTGTAAGCTTGGCTAAAAATCATGGTGAGACATACTTGACATTACATGGGCTTCCCAAATCATGAAATTATACATACTTGAATAAGGCTCCATAATTTGAAATCATGGAATCATAAGTTTAAGAATTCATAAACATTTATGCATACTTTGATAATTCTTCATGCTAAATCATGGGCTCATAAATTTGAAATTCATAAATAATTCATAATAGGGAAATATTATCATAAGCTTGAAATCATGAATTCATGAGGAATTTGAGAGTTAAATCTGCCCTAGTAACCATATTTTATCAAATGGAATATGAGAGAATTGAACCCATCGAGATATCATGGATAATTGCATTGAATTGGGTTAAACCATAGAATTTCACAATTTAGAGCTTGAGAAGTAGAGATCATAGAATTGAACTTAAAAAGGGCATGAGAGTGGAAGATTTCCCCGATTCATAACCCTATATACTTGGGCTTGTGAAATCTTTAACTTGATTGAAGACGCAAAGAGAATTGAGATAAAAGAGATGATGAAACTCTTGCTTAACTTAAGGGAGAACCTTCAATCTATGGTTGTTTTGAAAGAATGATGACTTAGGCTAGGTGAAACCCCTTAATACACCCTTTAAGAAACCTAAAAAGATGCCATTTAGGGGTTAGAAGCTTAGGAACTTATGAAAATACCCCTAGGAAATCATATTTAAAATCCTGACTGCCAGTTGTCATGACTTGTACCACGAGTTGTACCCCCCTAGAACGATTTGTGGTTGTCATGGCCCGAGTTTACACCCTAGTCGTAACACGGGACAAGTAACCCTGAAAGGTTCCAAGTTAACTCATGGAATAATCATAGCATATCACTTAACACTAGAAACAACTATCAACATAAATCAGCAGAAGCTAACTGCAAGAGTCTAATAAGGAGTCATAAGATTGATTGTAACAACACTTTGATACAATGCTGAATCTATCTAGACAAGTTTTAAAGCCTTCAACTTAACTGATGAGTTGCTCGGACAAGACCCCAGCTAACTCCTAAAATCTGAATACTAAAACATAAGAAAAATGTAAACATAAATCATATCCTCGGGAGATGAGGACTCACCACTAGCAGCTGAGAAGGAATGAAGTGTATCTAACCACAAGGCTGAGTCTGGAAACCTGAACCTATATTATGAAACAATATAGAACAAAAGGCATGCGGTCAATATTTGGAATGTACTGAGAATGAAGGATAACATAAATAATTAGACAATGTTTCCCTATGAATTCATTAAGGGTATTTTCATAAATTCGTAATTTAGTTATTTAATTAAGAAACTGAAAGAAAATCTTCCCTACGAATTCATTAAGGGTATTTTAATAAATCCTAAGCTACTAAAATACTAATGACGTTATTTTAAGGTTTGAAAAGAGGCTTTTAAGGGAGTTTTAACCTATTGTAATTCATTCAACTCCCATGCATTCATGTTTAGAGGTTTTCCCTTGATGATTAAGCTTGAAATTCCTCAATTCTTCCCCAAATCTCTTGGGCTTTCAAAGTAAAGTTTAGATTCAGCTTACCCAGGTATGTAGGGCTTCAAATGGGAGTTCCCTTTCACTCTCATGGAAAAAAATCTCCTTAAGTTCATGAATTCAAGTTGTAATTCAAGTTAATGATCTTATGGGGTTTTAACACAATTTCATGAAATTTTATATGATTTTTTAATGGGTTAATCACCTTTATATTTCAAAGTATGTTTTAAGATTCATGGGCAGAGTTTACATATTTTGATTGTAAATTCTTGATTTTAAGTTTTAGAAAATTATGTCCAATTATGCAAGTTTCATGAAAAGTAAAGTTTATAATTTATGATTTCACGTATTATGAGATATCTAGTATTAATGAATGTTTACAAATTACCTATGGATGAATCTATGATTTTGACTTATGATGTCTATTTCAAGTATGTATGATTTGAATATTTGGGCAAGCCCACGCAAGTTAAGTATGTTTTCAAGATTTACCCGAGGCTAATAAGATCATCCTATCATATGTTTTGGAGTCAAGACTACCACTACAACTGATGATATGTTTTGGAGTCAAGACTCCCCATCTTCAGATTTTAGATTATGTAGGTGATTATGATTTCAACTTTGTTGAAAAATTATGAGTACTATGTATGTTTTAGGTGTAGTGTCTAGCACTGAATAAGCTTGGGGATCCAAGGTTCCCTGGTCTCAGAACTACATGCCAACCTAGGTATATGTATATTTTGGACCTCTCAAGAGAGTTTTTCCCATATGCCAGAGGGCCTTCAACTTTATATCGATATCATAGTAGCGTCCTTAGCCCTGACAAGGTTTTGTATGGCTCTACCCACTTGAGCAAGTTAGTTGGGGCATCATGTAAGCTCTATCATGATGGTGTCGGTTAAGATGAGTCTCCAATTGTTCCTCATTATTTCACTTATGCATGTTTATGACTTATGATATTATGTTTTTCAGTATGTTTGACCCAATGATTAGTTTATAAGCTTATAATTATGAATTCAGTTATGGAAAGCTATATGATTTCTATTTTAGCTTTGGGTTATTGTATTCAGATATGATATTCAGCTAATGGCTGTACATGTTTTCAGATATCATCATTAAGTCCTTACTTTTATGATCTTATGATTTATGTTTTTATGCATGTTCAGTTTATACTTACTGAGCATGTTTTCCTTAACTAGCATACTCAATACATTCTAGTTACTGACCGCATACCCTATGTTGTATCATTTCATGATACAGGTTTAGACGATCAAACTGAATTTCGCCGTTGTACTAGTTTCCCATAGCCAAGTTCAATTTCCATTGTTTGTATGTCCTCATCCTTCGAGGACCTTCACTTTGACATTGAGTTATGTTATTTGAGTTTTCAGTCAATAGTGAGCTAGTTGGGGATATTGTCTCATCACCCCTTTAGACATGTTAGAGGCTTATCAAACAATATGTAGAATTTCAGCTTTATCAATGTTGGCTCTATTTATGATTGATATGTATTCAGACTTCCTCTTATTCATGATTTGTTTGTCATTTTCTTCTTGAGATATGCTCTTGAACTGCTATGTTCATGCCATGGGTCGGCTTGAAGGCATTCGTGGTTCTAGGTTTCGTGTCTCGATCTGGGGTTTCAGCTCAGTGGTGACATCTATCCACCTTAAGAAACCTCATCAGAGTAGGATTAGGATATCCCAAGATTAACTTCTTAAATATCACAAGGGGAATCAACTTGATGCTTGCCCCTAGGTCGCATAAGGCCTTGTTAGATAGATACACACTGATGGTGCTTAGAATTGTGAAAGCCCTTGGATCTTCTCTCTTTGGAGCTAAATAGCTTGCCATGATTGTTCTTCAATGATTCGACATCTACATCATGCCCTCATCAATTGACTTCTTCTTTTTTAGAAATTCCTTCATGAATTTAGCATATCTGGGGATTTGCAATAATGCATCCACCAATAGGATATTCATAGATAATTTGCTAAACATGTCAACAAACTTTTTGAACTGATTATCCTCCTTATTTTTAATCATCCGTTGGGGATAAAGAGGTGGACATTTATGAATTGGGACTTTAGCAATCTGATTCTCTTTGCCTACTTCATCATCAATCACAACATGTGAAGGAATGATGAGTTGGTAATTTACCAACTCATTAGGCCCTTACGCATTAGCTTTTCTTGGTTTTCAACTCATTTAGGAGGGTTTTATTCCCTTTCTCTTTAGTTTTTGTAGGTATTCACTTTAAATAGATAAAGCAAAAGAACTGGACAAAAAGCATGGTGCTGGAAGAAAAGGACCAGCAGTTCGCAGGATGACACCTGCAAAATGTAGGTCAAACACAGGAAAACACTGCCTTGAAGCTAAAGGAGGACCTTGTAAACCTAGGTGCAAATGCAGGTCCATGTTTAGACTTTTTGGCCCAAAGCTATGAAGGACTAGCGCTTCGTGGATGGGCACCTGCAAAAGGTAGGGCGTAAGTGAGGCTATGCTAAAGAGGGTAAAATGGTCCAATTCTTGCACAAGGACTCTTTGAATGCTTTTTCAGGAAAAAATGGGAATGTCCATACAAAAAGAGAAGAAGACTTACCCTATTTTATAAGCTTCTAGAAAAAAATAGAATATTCCATTCCATTCCAATTGGATAGTTAGTTTTGAATTGAATTTTAGAGAGAGAAAAAGATAGAGAGAAGTGAGATCTTTTCCTTCATCTTCTTCATCTTTCTAAGGTAAACCTCCATTGAAGAACAAATTGAGCTTGAAGTTTCTTATAAATAATGAATGATATTGATTTCATTATTGTTTTAATCTCTTTGTTCTTCATCTATGAGTCACTAAACCTCTTGCTAGGGTGCGTGCATGATATGGGATAGAATGGATTTGGTTCTGCTTGTTTAATCATAGAATTACTTACTCAGCATAAATTTATTTTTTTTCTCTAAATTATAATTTTAATATCTATAATTTCAAGTGTAGATTGTGTTTACTTATCCTAATGTTTCTTGAAAAAGAGAAATAGAACATGGGTTAGAAAATAACGGTAGGTATTTGGATTTTGATTGTGTGGGATTGGGCTAGAGATAGACAATACCCACTTTCATGCACCAATTAAAGAATTGAGGCTAGAGATAGCTTATTTCTTACCGAAGTAGTAGTGGTTAAAGTGTCTGTGAGTTGGGGTTTAAGAAAACCCAAGGCAAAAGGCACCCAATTTGTTAATAAACATCAAGTGTCACCTTGCCCATGACTATTTATGTTCGTAAGTAATTCTTTCAACTTTTAGTTAACCCCAATCATATCAATGCCTCGTCAATAGCACACCCCTAGTGTTTGCTCATATTGTTACTTCAAAGATTGTTGCCCTGTTTTGTGTTGAGTTTGAATTCAAATTGTGATCTAACAATCCCCGAATATTTACTTTCCTTGTTTTGAAATAATGATGCTATTTGGTTCAATTCGATAGACGGCTTTTGTGCCATCAATCTTCATTCCCTATGGATTCGACCCCAACTCACGAGTTGGGTAATTATATTGTGAAGACCTTGTACACTTCCTCCTTGTGAGGAGTGGATCTAGACGTCATCAAGGAAAACCTACCACTTCATCCTTCACTATATTTTCATTATCAACTACCATAGGTGCACTTGACATCCCATCCTTCAACTTCTCATAACTCTTCATTTTACGAACAACCTCATCGGTCTTATCACCCACATCCTCAACTATTCTCCCCTCTGAGTTGTAATTGCCAGATAATGGCCATAACTCTTTGAGTTTGGAAGATGTCACTGGGAAGCATGCCCTTTTTCCGGGGGTTCACTTGATACTCAAAGTGTTTGATTGATGCCGAATGGGAGCTCATGATTTGTGCAAGGTTGGATACCTTACATTTAAATTCTTTCACCCTATTATTGGTTGATTCAACTCTTTTCAACACCTGAGCCAATACTTTCTCAATTTTTGAACTCTCAAGATCACTAACACTTGTTTGCATCGGAGCCACATCAGTTTGGAAGGAGGGATATATGGATTTGAGCTTTGGTGATTGTATCTATCACCTTCTCTCTCACGCTCACGGTCTCTCCATTGGCCATCCCTATCTCTCCATTAGCCATCACGATTTCTTCAATCTTGATTCTTATCTCGAGGACGCCCAGGGCTTTGGTTGGAACCTTGGTACCCTGAATGAGAATCCATCATTTGGCTCATCATATATTGACAATCATCATCAAATAGAGCATGTGGGCATCATTCTCAAAGGAGTTGCTCTCTTGGGCTCCAATAACATTCATACTTTTGGTTCTGGAGCCCATCACATGCTTAGCAAGAAACTCCATTTGAGTCACCTTTTTCACCAAGGTCTCATCCCTCTCTTCATTCCTTCTCCTCATCTCACTTGTCCTCAGGTTGGGGGGCACTTGGGGACTCTTCAGTCTCCGTTGTATGTCATGCTCGATTCATTTTGGTCATCCTCTCCAAATGATCTTTTTCAAGTCTAAAGTTTAGGTCTATGATTGAACCACCAGCTAGATTGTTTGCCATAGACTTGTTAATGGAGTCAAGAAACCGGTAGAAGATTTATAAGAGCACTCCATCTGGCAGCCCATGATTCAGACACATGACCACTTTCTTTTTGAATCGCAACCACACCTTATGCAATGGTTCTCCCAAAAGTTGTCGGATGTTTGTAAACTCATCACGTAATTGTAACATTTATGAGTGTAGAAAGAACCAATCCAGGAACTCCTCGGTTAACTCATTCAATGATTTGATAGACCCATGAGGTAGCTCCACCAACCACACTATAGCATCTCCCGTGAGAGAGAATGGGAACAACCTTGGCTAAGTATATTCTTGGCTAATGTTCATTATGTTGAATGGCTGGTAGATTTGATAAAAAATCCTTACATGCCGGCTGGAATCCTCAGTATCAAGGCCATCAATTAATCCTTTCATCTAGATGAGATGTAGCATGGTGCTAGTAACATGAAACACCAAATTCCCTTTTGTTGGAGATAGGGGAATAGCACTAGCCACAGCATGAGCCATCGGCTCATCCTCAATATCCATGAATTCATCTGCACTGCCAAAATAACTAGTGTGGCTCATCCTTTATCCTATTTAGTAAAGAAATAATAAAACAATATAATAAAAAACAAGACACAACACAAATGTGAATTAGCAAGCAACAAATGACAATCTAATTCAAATCCTCGGAAATAGAGCCATTTTTTGATAACATCCAAAATAACTCTCCAATGAAGGAGGTCGCTATGGTCGTCGCAAAATAAATACTCGACAAGAGTCAAAGCAGAATCCCACATGGATTGGTGCTAGATTCACCAAATGTTGTAAATTCATTCCCACAAGCATGCGTCATGTCTAAACATAAAGTAAAAATTACAGGGGAACGTGCGCATAAGTATTAATTAAAATGCAAAATCAAAGTAGGGATAACTATAGTTGCTAGCAAGATGAGACACCAGGGGTATGCATTTGATGGGGCATCAACTTGATAGGTATTAAATAAGAGCCTTAAATTTAATTAGTGCATGGATATTCTTGTCTTTGGGCTATCACCAAAGTTTCTCAACCAAAATAGCGTGTCTACGTTGGGTTTTCTCAAACTCCAAAGCCGAAATCTACTAAACAACCAAATAGTGCTTGAGGAAGGGTTTAGACTATTTCTATATCTATCCCTTTAATGGATTTTGAATTGGGTATAGACTATCTCTAGCTCCAACCCATAGATAAAGCTCCAAATCCTCACTAATGAAGTGTTACCCAACTTCACTTTCCTATCTCAAGTAAAAACAAAGTTACAGAGCTCAATTAATGTTTGCAACCATTAAATAAAAAATTAGAACTTGAAAAAATATATAAATCTATGCTTTCTACTAAAATATAAGATCAACTAGTCAATACCCACTTAGATCTAAACACCCATAATCCACACACATCCCTAGAGGGGAAAATAACTGCTCATAATTAAAACAAGAGAAACTGCACCAATAGAGAATTTCAGAAAACCAATCATATTGAGCAATTAAGATCACTTTCAGCTTAGATTTTGGAACAATTGTGTTTTCTTCACAAAGAAGATAAAAAAGAAAGTATAAAATTGTACTCTCTCTATCACTATCTCTCTTCTGCAATATTCTATTATGTAATGAAATATCTATATATATGGGGTAAAATAAATATATAAATTCATTGTACAACTACCTAAAAATTTCTTTAGAAGCTTCTCAAGTATGTGCTTGCCTTCTCGGACGATTTTTCCCTTCAAAAGAGACGCGGCTCACTTGTGCTAGCACCTGTGTTTTGCAGGTGCAGATGTACAACTCGTAGATGCATCAATAGGCCCAAGCGGTGTTCTCTCAAGCCCTTATGCATTGGCAATTGTGGTACGAAAGTAACAACTTGCGGCATGCATTTCTTGTTCAAATAACTTCCCAAATCCTCCTGTGTGGCACCTGCTAAATACAAGTGTAGACTTATGGCACGCATGCCCTTATTTTTCCTGTGGAAGATTGCTTTAAGTTTAATCCTTTCATCTTTTTTTGTTTCAACTAAGTTCCTGTATAAAAGAGGAGAAAAGGCATAAAACCCTTCAAAATTGCATCCAAACAAAGAAATAACTCATGCTTAAGAGTTAGATGAGTTGAAAGATTTCCAACTCATCAAATGATTGACCAATAGTATCCACTTTGCAGAATCTTGTGGGCCGTGCAAATACCAATATGATGATCCCCAAAAAGGGATGAGTGACAAGCCTTCCATATGCTCATAATTTCAACCTCAGGCACACATCTAAAAATTATTTCATTATCGCAGATATGAAATAAGTATGGCTCATCCTAGGAAAAACTTTCGCACATCAGACATAAACTTCCTTTGCTGGTGAACAGACAAATTTGCAGGTACCAAATCACTCACCAAGTAATTAGCAATCAACAAACCGTGGAATTAGATCCTATGATGTAGCCGAAATCTATTTGTATGGGAATGTATCATCAATATCACCCTCATCTTTCTGCACTACGTCTGCCTCATGTCTAGACAAGTGATCAGCCACTTGTTTCAGTCCCCTTCTGGTTATTCAGTTCGAACTCAAATTATTGCAGCAACAATATGCATCTAATTAGCCATGTCTTTGCATCCTTCGTTGCCATCAAGTACCAAATATCTATGTGGTCTCTATGAACGATAACTTTATTTCAAGGTAAATAAGCTCGAAACTTCTGAAATGCAAACACCACTACCAAAAACTCTTGCTCAGTCACATTATAATTTTTTAGGCCTCATTGCTTTGCTAAAATTGTAGATCGGATGGAATATATTGTCTCTTCTTTGGGCCAAGACAACACCTATGGCCACTCCGCTAGCATCACACATGATGTCAAATGGTATGGGCCAGTCTGGTGCAACTATGACAACAGCAGTAGTAATTCTCTCCTTTGTACATTCAAAGGATTTCAAGCATGCATCGTCAAAACAAGCTTCACCTCTTTCTCAAGTAGTTTGCACAAAAGATGTGCAATCTTTGAGAAGTCCTTGATATACCTCTGATAGAACCTTGCAAGACCTAAGAAACTTTGAATTCCCTTAATAAAAATTTGGGGGGGCAAGCTAGATATTACCTTAATCTTCACCTTGATCACCTCAATGCCCTTGACAAAAATTGTGTGTCCTAGCACAATACCCTCCTTGACTATATAATGGTACTTCTCCCAATTAAGTATCAAGTTGGTCTCTTCGCGTCCATTTCACTTCTAACACTTGGGAATTGATATTAAAACCCAGTATCCATAGAATTCATTGGGCTCAGACCTATCCATACATCTAGATCGATTCCAAACTTAGCCCAAAAGTCTGGGGCATTGAAATATCTGAACTAACTAGTTTTGGATCGATTTTTAGAGACTTTTGGGGTGTTACGGTGGTATCCACCCGTCACATGCCAGCCTATTTTCTAATTCTCTGATTCTCAGACCACGGGTGCCCATTATGACTCATGGTCAGTGGATAGTCCTTGCAGTTCCTTTTATTTTCCATCCTACAACTCCAAACCATGACCCACTGAGATTATGTGGCCCAACACTATTCCTTCTTTGACCATGAAGTGACATTCTCCAAATTTAGGACCAGATTAGTTTCTTCACATCTATTCAATTCTTTGCTCAAATGCTTGAGGTAGGATTCAAATGACTCAGCCAAATATGAGTAATCATCAATAAATATTTCACCGGTGTCCTCCACCATATCTGAAAAGATCGACATCATGCAGCACTGGAATATGGCTATTGCATTACACAATCCAAAGGGAATTCTCCTAAAAGAAAATGTTCCATACGGGCAAGTGAAGGTGGTCTTCTCTTGGACGTATAGGGTGATAGAGATCTGATTGTACCCCAAATAACAATCAATAAAGTAGTACCAGCCTCTACCTACCATCCTATCAACCATCTAATCCATGAATGATATTGGAAAATGGTCCTTCTGGGTCCAGTGGTTGAGTATTCAATAATCCATACACATATGCAAACTTATGACCGGTCTCGTCGATATCAACTCATTTTTCTCAATTGGTACAACTGTGATCCCACCATTCTTTGTTACACATTGTACTATACTCACCCACTTCTATCCAATATGGGGTAAACTACACCAGTGTCTAGCTACTTGATAATATCTTTCTTCACCACCTCTTGCATAGGCTGGTTCAGTCATCACTGATGCTCTATACTTGGTAGAAAATTTCTCTCAACTTAGATTTTGCGGGTGCATATGCTTGGACGGGTATGGACGATTTCTGCAATGGTCCAACCGATTGCCTTTTTATAATTTTTTAATACTACAACAAAGGCCTCCACTTTCCAGTTTTTCAGGTCCGTTGTTATAATTACTGCCAAGGTGTTGTTCTCTCCTATGAATGTATATTTTAGATGTGGAGGTAATGTCTTATGCTCCAGGACATGTGGTACTTCAACTGATGGTTTTGCTGGAGGATATGCTTGGTTCTTTAAGTCAAGGTCTAACTTCTTTGTCCTGAAGTTATACGACCACATTCCCTATAGGGCATTTACCAACTCCGTGTACCCCGATACTTTATCTCCCTCATAACTCATTAAGACGACTACTAGTGTATCAATACTCATCATCTCTCATAAGGACACTAGTAGCCTCTTGTCTTCCCTCTGGGTGTTCACACAGGTAGTTCTTGAGATGAGGCTTCCCTACTGTAGCCGGAATGAATCACAAACCAAAATAAAAACATAAACAAGGAAATAACAACTAAAAGTTAAACATAGCAATTACTCTAATACTTATCCATATTCCTCGGCAATGGAGCCACTTTTGATAAGCTCAAATCACACTCCTGTAAAAGTATGATGCGGACGTAGTCAATATATAACCCAATGAAGGTTGGGGTCAATCCCATAGGGAATATGGTCAAGATATAGAATAACGCTCGTATTAAGCTTCTAAGTTTGTTATCTCCTAAAAGGGGGTTTTATAAAATAAAATATGTCACAAAGCGGAGAATTGGTTGTTGTTCATCATGTTTATGCGAATAATTAAGGCAAGTGTTCCCATGTATTCATAACTACTTTGGGTTTTACACTTGTTATCTATCCCAATTCTTACTTGCAGAACTGATAACTAGAATTCATCCAAACGACTTGTTCATCCCTATTAATGACTATACTCAATCATTGGATTAGGTCTCATGAGTGATTTCAATTCAACCGTTATCAATTTATTCCAAATTAACTATCTTGCGATCGCAGCTCAAGTTATACAATGATCCATAAAGATCAAGGCTTTGTTGTAATTCTCTCTTCCTAATCTCTACTTCTCTAGATTCAATAAAGTAAAGAATTCGGGCAAGTACTAACGTTATGCTCTGTTAAAAACGTTGAATATGAAGAGAATACAATACAAGCGTTTAGCATTGGTTTAAAATCACTTTGTGAAACCCTAGTTCTGTAATTCACAATGGTTCCCACAATCCTAGTTGTGGAGGTTTTAGACTCTCATGGTTGTAACATAATTATAAGAATTCATAGACAAACACATATTTTAGAACTTACAAAGATGATTGGAAGAAATCCCACTTGGTTATTGCAAGAATTAAGGAAGAACACTTCAAGAACAATGAGAAAACCAATTCAAGAAAGTCTCCCCAAAACATGAATAAAAAAATCAATAATACTTATTTTCCTCTAAATATGACTCTTTCTAACTTCTGACTTACTTGTTCTGACAAAAAAACCTAAAAAGTATTTATATAAATATTTAGAACCCTTTCCTAAGTAAACAGGGAAAACTGCTGAACTGTCGCTGACTTCACCTACGACCCGTAATAGGATTATATGGGTTGTACCTCTACTCGTACAATCCTTGGAAATTTCTATTTTTGTTTAGTGTTGGAAGTTGGTACAAATTGTACCATGAACCTACCGTCATACTATCTTATCGTGGTTTGATCCTAAGAGTTCCGACATCCTCTAAATATTTTTGTGGGTGGCTTGGTACCATTTGTACCTGCATTCTACAACTTGTGACTTCCAGTCATACATTATGATCTTCCATTCTTCAATTCTTATGAACTTTACCATAGCTCCTTGGTACTGGTTTTAGGTAGATATCACGATCAGTGGTTACTACCCGTACTTGGAGGCTTGTCCTGTGCAGCATCTTCTAAATTTTTCTACGAATGTTGTGGTACGACTCGTACTATAAGTCGTACTTACCTTTTCCTAAAACAAATATTCTAGACCTTTTCACAACTCTCATTAAGCCTCATACTAGGATGGTACGAATCGTATTGAGGTTCATACTTTGCTCTTTTTCTGAATTTTGTCCTTATTTTACATATTTCAACTCCAACATCTATCTTCCCTGAAAATAAATTTAAAAATGTATCATATCCATATAAACATACCTAAGTCCATGCTTATTTCCTCAATTTTAAGCGTCGAAAGTGTTGTAAACCCACAACACATCATAGATACAGTTGTAGGTGAATCATTGACGAGTCGCTCATGGGAGGAAGAAAAAACCATACTAGACTGAGTGACCAAAACTAAAAGAGTCTGGCATACCAATGAAGCTGAGATAGCTACAGGTACATATACTATTGGGATGACTGCGGAGAAGTGTAGGAAAAAAGAGGAACTAGACAAGGAATTAGCATATATGAGAACATCCATTGACCTACTCACAAAGCATATCATAGGATCTTGAGAACAAAAGGTGAATGCAGTAGGAGCTCAGGGTCAAGAGATAGGGTTTGAGCACTTTGATTCCGAGGAGGAAACAAACTTCTTCGATAACTAGCTAGCAGGTTTTTAGACTAACTCCCAAGGGTCTGTTAAAGACACTTGGCGTCAAGTCTCCAAAAATCAAGGTCGTAACCATTACAAGGACAACTAGAATAGAGCTGGATACAGGGATAGAATCAAAGGACGAGACTGATAACGCTCAAACACACACTTCTTGACAAAGTATGAATCGGTCGTTATCAATAAAGAACCCAACTTAGAGGTTAGGATCGAACCCAAAAGGAATAGAATAAGATATAGACTAATGTTGGTAATTGAACTTGTTGATTAGTTATCTCTAAATTGGGGGGTTTTGAAGAAAACAATATTAAAGTAAAATTATATTTGTGACTTAAATAAAGATTTTCAAACAACTAGGATAAGTGTTCCCTATGGGTTCATAACTACTTCGGGTATACACACGTGATCAATCCCAATGCTTACTTATAGAACTGATAACTAAGGTTCATCCAAATGACTTGTTCAACCCTATTGGATGACTATACTAAATCACCGGATCAGGTATCATGATTGATTTCAAACTAATCGTTATCAATATGTTCCAAATTTAACTATCCTGCAACCACAACTCAAGTTAATACAATGATAGTAAAGACCAAGGACCAGCTCAATCAACAGGCAGTAGCGCATGTCCCTCAAATGGGAATGCGGTGGCGGTAATAGTGAGATATTTTCTGAGGATGAACCCGCCATAGTTTATCGCATCTAAGGTGGACAAGGATCCACATTAGCTTATTGATGAGGTTCTTAATATCACCCAGATTATGGGGGTGATCGGGGAAGAGTGCGCCGATCTAGCCTCATATCCGCTGAAAGGGGCTGCACACAGGTTGTTCAATCAACGGAAGGATACTAGGGCAGTTGGAGCAGGCTCTATTGGTTGGGATGAGTTTAATGCTGCATTTCAGGACCAGTTTTTCCCTCATGAGATGAGGGATTTAAACCAGATGAGTTTGTGAAACTAAAGCAAGGAAAGATGAAAGTTCAAGAGTACTCCTTGGAGTTCACTCTCCTTTCCAAATATTCACCTAAGATGGTGAAAAATCAGAGAGCCCGAGTGAGTCGGTTCGTGCATGGGATAGCAGACTACTTGGTCAAGGATTGTCGGACCGTGATGCTTCATGGGGACATTGACTTTCCTAGGATAGTTCTGTATGCCCAGCAAATAGAGGTAGCACAGGTGAGTGTGCGGGAGAGAAAGGCCAAGAGAGATAGGGTTGATAGCTTCAAATTCTTCTAGCAAAGACCTAGTGGGCACTGCCAGCAGTCCCACCAGTGATCTTTAGCCCCAGTGTCGTCGGCTATGAATATTCCATCCAGATCCAGGCACAATCAGAGGGGACGTGTATCAGGCTCTAGAGGTCAGGGTAGCAGGCCCACAGAGTGTAGCATTCTAGAGTGTAGCAGATGTGGCCAGAGACACGTGGGTCAATGCTTAGCAGGTTCAGGTTCTTGTTTCGGGTGTGGGAATCTCGAACATATGCTTAGGATTGCCTAGCAGCCAAATAGGGCCATGATAGGGCCGAGGCCAAGCTTCTAGTTCAGCAGCTACACCAGCAAGCCCAGCCCACCAGGGGGCATCTACTAGTGCGGGTGGTGGTTAGCACCAAAATAGATTCTATGCCCTAGCATCTCATCAAGAGCAGGAGGTTTCCCCAAATGTAGTCATTGGTATGTTACGACTATTCCACCCTGATGTATATGCATTGTTAGATCCAGGGGCTACATTATCTCTTGTGACGCCCTATGTTACTACTAGTTTTAGAGTCAGTCTTGAAATCCTATCAGCACCCTTCTCAGTCTCTACTCCAGTCAGTGATTCAGTTATAGCACGACAGGTATACATGGATTTCCCTATCACAGTCTTTCAGAAGATGACTCAGCAGATTTAGTAGAGCTAGCCATGATCGATTTTGATGTTATCTTCGGTATGGATTGGCTACATGCATGTTATGCCTCATTTAATTGTAGAACCAGTGGAGTAGAGTTCAGATTTTTGGGTGCGCAAGTCCTAGAGTGGAAGGGTAGTTCAGCTGTGCCTATAGGTCATTTCATTTTCCACCTTAAGGCCAGAAAGATGATTTCTAAAGGTTGCATATGCAATCTAGTCAGGGTTAAGGATGCTACGTTTGAAACTCCAACTATCAAGTCAGTTCCCGTAGTGTGTGAGTATCCAAAAGTGTTTCCGGATGATTTACCGGGAATTACTCCCAAGCGAGGGATCAATTTTGGTATTGCCCTTCTTCCGATACACTACCTATATCTTTTCCTCCTTACAGAATGGCTCTAGCTAAGCTAAAGGAGTTGAAGGAGCAGTTGAAAGACCTCTTAGACAAGGGTTTTGATCTTTGGCATAATTGCATGCCCAAGTGATACTTTAATACTTCGTTTATACTTGTTTATCCACTTTTATGTGTGCATTCTCATGTGATTTGTATGTAAATGTGGATTTATAATAACCAACATGATTAGTATTGTTTTACAGTCTAGATGGAATTTTTGGAAGCTAATCTGCAAGTTGGTGAAGTGTGGAAATGGACTCGGAAGCAAGAAGCGGAAGTCGACAAGGAAATTGGCCAAGTTTGGTGCTCTGCGATGGAGGCCGTGTCACGCTACCATCGCGGAAGCAGTCTGCCTAGAAGTAATTTTTATCTAATTTTCCAGTGGAGGTGCACGTTACCTCAATGACACGGAGCTTATGCTCCGTGATACACTCCGTGCCACGCTAAAGATAATTATTCGGAACCCCAAGTTCCAGTGGAGGTGCGCGATGGCACCGTGGCACGGAGCTGAGGCTCCGCGATACACTCCGTGCCACTTTGAAGAAAATTACCTAGAAGCTGAGTTTCAGTGAAGGTCCATGTCAGGGCCGTGGCACGGAGCTGATGCTCTGCGATACACTCCGTGCCACGTTGCCAGTTATTCTGGGAAAATTTTCTCACCTGTATAAATAGCACACTTAGGTTTTATTTTAAAGTATCTGACATTTTGAGCAAGAACGTGGATAGCAGGTAGTTTAGAAGAAGAATTCCTAGGGTTAATTCTCTTCCTTTTCTTCTTTAATTTCGATTGTTCGATTGGTTGTATGAATTCTACTTGTTTGAAGATGCTTAATCCACAAATGAGGGATAAGTCACCTCTTGCCGAGGTTGACGACAATTGCGGTAAGAATGTAATTAATGATTATTTAAGCACACCCTATAACGATTGTTCTACCAATTCTTGTTTTTACTACGTTAATGTTTGGCCAATGTTAATGTATATTGTAGAATTCCGATTTCGACCTCTGAAAGGGAGACCAATTGGATAGATGTGAATTGGTGGAATATGTTCTTTCCTTGGTTGAGAAATTAAGGGAAGATTTACATTTAGAATAGAAATATATCTGTAATTTCATATTTGGTCATTTATGGAATGTGTTATGTGTAGCTAGAACATGGGGTTTGGCATCATAGAAATGTGTAAAGTAAGTCTCGTGATTCTTTAATTGGTGAGGAGTCGAAAGATCAAATCCATGGGTTATTAATTCCTAACTAACAATCAAAGAGAAGATTGACTCCATTTTAATTAATAAATTACAACCCTGCATGCTTGCCTAACTTTGCCTTTGTTCATTTCTATTGTTCGATTTCTTTAACTTACAATATTCACTTAGGTTAACATTAACTATTAATCTTGACTCCGTGCTATTAATTTTTTTGTTGTCTACCTACATAACAAAATCGTTTACTAACAATCAGGAAAAATTAGTGCCATATTACAAATTTCGTGGGATCGATACTTGATTTGAAATAAAGTCACTTTACTACTTGTACGACCACGTGCACTTGCATGTAGTTGGGATCGAACAAGCTACGCCGTTGCCGGTGACTGGCAATTGGTTATTTCATTCTCTTAGTGTTAGTTGAGAAGTTCGATATAAGTGCTGATTGACTTGATCTTTAGCCTTTTTCTTTAAGGTACTCAATTTTTCCTCGAACGCCGGCAAGAGACAAGGAGTTGGTGGATTCATTTATGTAGCTAGAGACAATTTCCTCGACAAAGAAGGGAAGCTCTTGAGAAGAAGTCAATTATTAAGGAAGGCAATTTTGAGCAAGAATAAGGGATCCGCCGATTGTAAGGGCATGCTCCGAAGAGATTGGTAAAGAAGGATCTGTCCGCTGTTGGAAATCCACACACAAATAAAGTAACATCCAACATTCGCACGCCAGGAGGAGATTCGAACTCGCGTAATATGGCGCTTATTGCACACCGGGCAATTGTATGTGTCTCCTCAAGATCCGTATACATCTCCAAAACTTTTTTGGAGATAAGTGACACCTATCCCCGCCGGAGTATCATCCTACTATGTGAGGCTTACAATATTCCCGCTTCACTGGGAAGCAAAGAGGTAATTGAAGGATGAACCACCAAATTTATCACTACTTGGGATGACCTCGCAAGGAAGCTTTTATATGATTCTTTCCATTAGGAAGACAATAGATTTAGAAGTCGATTCTAAGTTTCAAACAAAGAGAGGGTGAGAACCTGTACCAACCTTGGGAGAGGTTCAAGTCAAAGTTAAGGGATTGTCCTTTATCATCACCCCAATATGCTGGTGCATACGTTCACTGGAAAGGTTTGGAACCGCATACTAAGATTTTGTTATTCACACTAAGTGGGCGTGCATTTGGAGAAGAAATTCTACGAAGAGCTTTACACTTTATTAAACCGTATTTCACAGAGAAATCTAGAATGGAATGCGGATTCAACTCGAGGAGGAGAAAAAGAAAGCCACAGGGTCTTTGAGGTGGATGGTTTTATAGCTATCGCCGCACCGATACCGCTTGGGCAAAATCAACTTAACACCCATTTCAACAAGATGATCTTGTCGGCCACAAGCCTAGTCAATGCGCTTCATCGTGTATAGTGTGAAGTCTATGGAAGTAGTGAACACTAACCGAGTGTTGTGGTGCCAATACAGATTCTCCGGTTAATTTTGTTGGAAACGTCCGTGAGGAACAAAGAATCACCGCATGGCGACGCTAAACCCAAATTGGTGGAATCATCCGAATTTTTTCATGGGGGAGTACTTAGTCATCGTGACGAGTTCAAATTAGGGCGTGCAGAGAAACCAAGGGCATCAAAATTTATCCACAATATAGAGGAAACAATGCACCTATCCATCCAAAGAACATCGAGGATATGTTCAAAACAATAATACAACTGCCAATGTATGTGCTGATTATGTAAAATTAGCTACTGACATGAAAATCAGTTAGTTACAAAGGCATTGGAGTATCTATTTGGACAGCTTAGCCGGAGCCCAAAACACAAGACCGAGGGGAGGATTACCAAGCGATATGCACTCAAATTCGGCGGTGTCAATGCGCTACTATCGAGATGGAAACTCAACTTAAGGAGGTGGAACAAGAAAGGCCACCACAATCCGGGAGCTGCGTAAAAGGATGAAGGACATGATGATGTGAGAGGAGGAAAAGGCAGCCGAGATAGAAAGACCACGCCCCATTTCGATATTAAAAAGCACAAGGAGGAAGCTTGCTTCAAGAAATTCATGGGTGCCGTTTGAAACAGTATTAATTCCTACCTTTTAGTTGATGTTTTGGTGTGGAGTGTCGAAATATTCCAAGTACATCAAGGACATTGTAGCAAACAAAAGTAGATTGGATGGAGTACGCTATAGTGGCGCTACCGAGGAGTGCACTCGAAAACATAACAGTATCAGCGATAAAGCTCAAGGATTGTAGGAGCTTCACTATTCAGAGCTACAATTGGGAAGTTTATTCAAGCTCGGGACAGTGATTTGGGAGCAAGCATAAACTTGATGCCAACATAAGTGTTTAAGAAGTTGGGGATGGGTAGCCCTAGACCAACTATTGTGATCATAAAATACGAATCGCTCATTAGCCGACTCGATGGTATTGTGTATGGGATGTGCTAGTGCAAGTGGGCTCATTTTCCCGTGTGGATTTTATAATTCTGATTTTGAGCCGTATGCGGAAGTCCCATTTATTTTAGGACGTCCTTTCTTGGAAATCAAGAGTTTGCATCGACATGTGGCTGTCGGGCAAATAACCATGCGAGCGCATGTTAAAGTAGACGTTTTAATATTTACAAGGCCATGAATCTACCGGACATCTATGAAGACTTATCAGCAATCAGTGTTTTAAATCCGGAATCGACCGGCTTAGATTGTTGGACTCAAAGGACCCATTGGAGAGAGCCTTGGTGGGCTATGATCATTTTGGGGACAAGCTCTACATATGAGATGGTGCAGACTTTGAATGAGCCAAAATGGTTCTTCAGGAAGCGGGAATTTGAACCGTTGAAGAGGTCCCCCGGGAACCCTCGCCAAGTCCATCAATTGAGGAGGCACCGAAATTGGAGTTAAAGAAATTTCCTCCACATCTACGTATGTATTTTTGGGTGAAGATGACACCTTGCCAATCATCATTTCAAAGTAACTAACATGCACAAGTGAAAGATGCATTGGTGGTCCTGGGGGAGAGAATAAGAAGGTCGGGGTTGGCGTGCATGCCTAGCCATCAAGGGATTAGTCCACCTTTCTGCATGCACAAGATATTCATGGAATAAGGATCCAAGCCAACTATGCAACATTAGTGGAGGTTGAACCCGTGTTGAAAGACGTAGTCGAAAGGAAGTGACTGCAGTTCCTGATGCGGTGTGGTATATCCTATCTCTGCATGCTGAATGGTTAGCCCAGCCTGCCATGTCTCCAAAGAAAGGAGGGATGACCGTAATACCAATGAAAAGAATGAGCCGATTCCCACACACGCACAACATCAGGTTGGTGAATTTGCATGATTTACAGGAAGCTCAATAAGGCCACGAGGAAAGATCATTATCCTATTCCATTCATTGATCAGATTTTGGACAAGTTGGCATGTCGTAGAATATTATTTTTCTAGATGGATATTCCTGCTATAATAAAATAGCCGTAGCAATCGGAGGATCGATAGACCACTTTTACATGTCCCAGGACATAAGGCTGTGGGAATGCCATTTGGTCTATGCAATGCACCAGCCACATTCCAGCGATGCATGATGGCGATCTTCCATGATATGGTGGAAGATTTTATCGAGGTATTTATGGATGATTTTTCTATTTTCAGTAATTCGTTTGCTATGTGTCCGCGAATCTGACAGGGTGTTAGCTCAATGTGAAGACTTAAACCTCGGTGATAAACCGGGAAAAGTGCCACTTTTTAGTCAAGGAGGGTATCGTTCTTGGCCATAAGGTGTCATGCAAAGGGTTAGAAGTCGATTGTGCAAAGATTGAGGATTGAAAAGCTACCACCACCAAGGTCAGTGAAGGGTGTTCGCAGCATTCTAGGACATGCCGGGTTTTACATACGGCTTCATCAAGAACTTCTCAAAAATTTCTAGACCGATATGCCTATTAAGTTAGAAAAGAGGTGAAGTTCAAATTTGACAAGGAATGTGTTGAAGCATTTGAGGAGCTAAAATAGAAGCCGGTGGAAGTGCCTATTCTCATTTCTCATGATTGGGAACATCCTTGAGTTGATGTGTGATGTGGGCACGTGGCTATAGGAGTCAGATAAAGGGCCAGAGGGAATAAAATTTTTTATTCCATTTATTATGCAAGAAAACACTTGACACTGCCTGTCAATTATACAAAGGACAGAGAAGCGAGATGTGTTGGCTTTAGTGTTTCCGTATTTGACCAAGTTCGATCCTATCTCAAGGGATCGAAAGTGGTGGTATATACCGATCATGCAATACCCGGCATTTGTTTAGCATGATGCGAAGCCCGTGCTAATCGTGGATATTATTGCTGCAAGAGTTTGATCTTGAGATCCGAGTCAAAAAGGGAAGCGAGAATCGTGCTGCGTATCACCTATCGCGACCGGAGATCCGTTCGTACGTGAAGGAAGGTGAAAGCATCATAGAAGAGTTCCCTCTGATGAACAACTCTGGCAATAAAGTAAGCCGAAATCCCTCGGGTATGCCATTGTGAACTTGCCGGTAAGTGGAGTATACCCACTCGAGGCAAGACCAAGAAAAGAAGAAGCGTCGAGGCATGATTCCCGATGACTACATATGGAATGAGCGTATATGTTTAAGCAAGGACTGACTGGGTGATGAGGTGACGATTCCGTAAAATCGATTGCGTAAGTGCCGAGGAGTTGTCATTAATCACTATATGGAGGTCAGCATGGAGGAGAGCGAATGCGCCTCACAAGGTGTTGCATTCGGGTTTCTTTTGGCCCACATTGTTCATAGACACTACAACTTATGTCGAATGTGTGATAGATGTCAAAGAATGTGCAATAATCATAGAAGAAAGGAGATGCCACTGCAGCGGATATTAGAAGTTGAGGTTTTCGATGTATGGGGGATAGACTTTATGGGCCCGTTACCACCGCCATTTGGCAATCGTTACATTCGGTAGTAGTGACTACGTGTCTAAGTGGTCGAGGCAGTAGCTTGCCTCAGAACAACCACAAAGTGTGGTGACGAAATTTCAGAAGAAGAAGATTTTCACTCAGGTTCGGTATGCCCCAAGCTATTATCATGATGGAGGGGCAAATTTTGTGAATACAGTGGTTCAGAAACTTGCTAGCTAAGTACGGGGTGCGACACAAGGTGGCGACAACGTATCATCCCCAAACTAGCTGCAAGTAGAGGTGTCAAAACAGGAGATTAAGCAAATTCTGCAGAAAATGCTGAACGCACAACGAATTGATTGGGCAAGCAAACTTGACGATGCATTGTGGACTTGGCTGCAATCGCATACAAGACACCTTATCGGGGACTTCACCATACGTATCGGGGTTTATGGGAAGGCATGTCATCTACCTCGTGAGCCGGAACATCGAGCTTTTGGGCCGTAAGAAAAGCAAACATGGATCCCGAGCAAGCAAGAAAGAAGTGGTTGATACAGTTGAGTGAGTTAGACGAGTTTCGATGGAACGCCTATGAAAGTGCTAAATCTACAAGGAGAAAACTAAAAGGTGGTACGACAGGCAGCACAATGTGGGTGCATCGAATCTTTGAGCTGTGGCAAAGTGTTGTCATAAACTCGAGGTTGAAACTCTTCCCCAGTGAGTTATACCCAAGTGGTCGTGTTTGAAGTTGTGAGAATGACTCTACAAGGGGCAGTTGAATTATGGCAAGAGATAAAAGTGCAACATTTTTTGTAAATGGATAGAGATGTAAACACCATCGATGAAGACGTTATTCGAGAGAAGACGTCTATCACTTTAGTAGATGAGTAAGGATGAAAGCGCTTGTTTCAAGATGATAAAAACTGTGTGCCGCATGGGGGCAACCTATGAAATGGGCCGTAATAGAGTAGTTAGGGAAAGAAAAGAAAAAAGAAAAAGAAAAGGAAAAGATAAAGAAAAGAGTCAGCAATAGTTGAGAGGAAACTCATGATTTCTAACAAATTATTGTCGTTGGATGATTTTCAGTTGAAACTACAGTGCCAAAATACAAAAGTGCAAGTCGTACCAAGGTAAGAAAATAAAACATGGGGAAATTTCCAGAGAGTCAAGGTTGGCTCCATGTCACGAGGTGGACCTCTCAAGGTTATCCTCTCGTGACATGTTGAGGGGTTCACTGAATTTTTAACAAATTCCAACAGCTCGCGATGGACTGGTGGACACGTTGAGGCTAAATGCGCGTTGTCACCTCGGTCGCCCAAGTTGACCGCGCGAATTAACCCTTTTTAACACCCCAAACCCCGATTTTGCCATTGTTCTTCACTTCTCACACAAAAACCCCACTCCTTCCTTAAGCGTGGCATGGAAGTACTCAACCACCTCCACCAATTTCTTTCCCCAATTGTATTAAGTAAGGTATGTTCTTCCATTTTTTTTCAATTTTAGACGAAAAAATTCAAACCTTGTACACGTTGTGAGGAAAATCCGCCCTAAGGTAATGAGGAGGTATGTGATTGCTTGAGACATCGATGAATGCTGATTTTTGTACTATTTTGTGCTTAGAACTCAATAATTAAATGACGTGTGTTGAAATTCTTCCATTGTTGATACCTAGTGTTGGGAAATCGAGTATGAATTGAAAATCAATTGAAAATGGGGCATTGGTCGACAACTTAAGTTGGATAATTGAGTATATGTTGAAAACTTAAGTTAGAAAATTGTGTCGATTGTATTAAAGTTTAAAAGAATTTTTTGTGCTTAAATTGTGACTGTGCGAGCTTGAGGATCAAATGCTGGGGAATGAAATTAGGAATTCTCATGCTGTTGTGCGCAAATTGCAAAGTGCTCATAATTATATAAATGAATCGATGGATGAACTTTCATAATGCATTGTATGAAGTCCGAGTAGTACAATGAAATTGTTCCATCGACTTTTATGAATGCAATCGAACATTTTGGGAAATAAGAAATAAAATAAGTGGTTGTTCTTGCCAATTTGTATTGGTTACTACTAACGACTAAGCGTGGTGACTGTAAATTAAGCCCACCTAATCGTAGCCAACTATGCCTTTGGCTAACATTTGAACGTATGTTTTTGAATGCATAGGACAAATGTCCGAAAGCGTGGTGATAAAGGGAAAGGGCGATCCACATCGGGCGCCAGCAAAAATAGTAAGAACCGAGTAGCAAAGACCATCTCGTTCCTCGAGGGCAACGTGCATAATATGGAACAAGATGGGTGACAAGATGAGGGAAAGAAATGGTATTCCAAACACAAGGAAACCAAGCAGAGCTTGCGGGAGGAGCGTATAGTGTGGGAACCACTCGCACAGAATTCCCCAAGTGATCCTACATGTGATTGACACCTACTGGGTAAAACTTCATTTTTGAAGAATCCAAAGAAAGGCAATCCCCATCTTATCCCAGGAATTCTACGCCAATCGGAACTCCGACTTTAAGGCAACCCACACCATCAAGATCGAGGGGCGTGGTTACTTTTGAACCACACCATCTAAATGCAATTCCTGGGTGCGACATGACGCTCATGTCCTCCGCTAACTAACATCACTCCACACTACGTATATCGACGCACCTTATTGTGTGGAGCTCGATCGACAGCCGTGTGGAGTCGTCACAAGGAAAGGAAGGATACCACCGCATACTGCCATATTCCCCTGATGAACAGATAAGCTTGGATATTGTTAAAGATAGTTTGCTCTTTGTTCGATCCTGTGTGGGTGCACATGACCGATGTCACCCTAGATAGAGTTTGTCTCGGTTTTTGCACCGTTTAATGGGCTGGTGCAATGTTGGAGCGGTGATCATCTCCGCCATGAAGAGAGCCAGGAATGCATTAGGGGTACCTGTGATGGGTTCTATGGGTCTTCTCACTTCTTTCCTCAGGGGCCACGTATTGAAGAAGAGGCCCCGAACTATATTCCTCGATTGACCGGCGTGCTTTGGATGTCACTAAAACCAAAGCACTTAATACTACATATAGGCCTCGTGCTTACACTAGCCGAGCGACATACTCTGGGATGATCAATACATGGCCCGAATGTATGGATATGTATGTCAGTAACCGCGTGAATTGGTGGAAGGCCTGCGTCGGAGGATGAATTGTGGCAACTCGACATGGATTATCCATTCAATGAGCATGCCCGAGCTTTTTAGGCCTAGGGGGCCCGCATTTGTAGAGCCTCGTGGATGATGACGTCCCTAATGATGAGGAACACGCCCTGAGGACTCTGGACATTGAGCTCTGAGGATGACGACGGGCACGATTCTAATCTTAGCAATGAGGCACTAGCACCTAATGAGGAGATTGACTATTTTAATTGATTAGGAGTTACACCACCCAAAATTTGTTTTTTATTGTACGTGTTAACACCGGGGACAAAGGTTTCGATTGGCGTGAAGGGAAAGAGGTTAGGTACAAGGTAGAAAGCTGTTTGTGTTTGTGCTTTTGTGGATGTGCTATTTGTTACCTCGTGACTGTTGCATGTTACGTGGTCGATGCATTTGTGTTAGCCGGTGATGTAATAAAATAGTAAGATGCCGCTAAAGTGGTGGTAAATTTTTTATTATCTTTATTTTTCTATCTATTTTATTTGTTTGGGTTTCTCGCTTTGTTTTCTGCTTTTCCCGAGAATAGTCTCCCTTGAACCGACGCTTCCAGATAGCGACGGTTCCCTATGATGGGATGGATGTCTACCTTCTTAAGGGAAATTTAGTCGATAGGATTATTTTTTTTTATTTCGCTTGTTTTCAAACGCTTAGCTAATTAATGGTTCGAAATTCTTGTTATGTGCTACACATGATTGTAAGATCAAGTTTGATTCGCATTTTAAGCATGCAAATGTGTTAAAGATGTTGAGATACCTAGTCTCTAGAATTTCGATTCGGTGTGATAAAGGCTTAATTAGTGAATTCTTGTAATTAATCAATGAAGAGTCTCGTGAATATGTCTTAAGTTGAGCATGTGCAAAAGGAGTGTGAGGCTCAATATTACATGCTATTGTGAAGTGTCTAGAACTTTCCGGTGTGTATATTAAAATGAAATGAAGGATGTGGATTGTAGAAAGGATGTAGGCATTTCTTTTGAATGAACCAAAAGTTTCTCCCCTATCGTACTCCAATTTTGAATGTTAAACTTAGTTAGCCCCATTGAGCCTTTAAATGGGCTCCTTTGATATATACAAACCAAGCTTAATCAATTTTTTCATTAGCCGTGAATTTGATCCAAAACTCCTAAGTTCTTAAGAAAACAAAACAATTTTCAAAGAGGAAGGAGTGAGAAACTTGAAACGGAAGGGAAAGTGGAAGTTGTTAAAGTTAAAGAAAATGACAAAGGTGCATTTGTTTGGAGTTGATTAATTATTAGTAGATATAGAAAAAATCAATGAATGAAAAAGTTGTTTAAATACTCTTGCTAGTAAGTCGAAAGTGTGCCTAAAGAATGGGAACAAAAACAAAGAGAAAATTCAAGAGTGAGAGGATTGAGGAAGAAACAATGTCCGTAATGAATGTGGGATGTGGCTAAAAGTGCTTGGGGAAGCTAGTTAATATTATTGGTTAGCCCAGTATTTACTAGTTCCTTAGCTTACATTACAACCCATTAAGTCCTACGCGATATTACGTCATGCATCCTCAAATTAGTGGAGTAAAACACTAAGGGCGAAGCACAGCTCACGATATGATGCATGTGAATTTCTTAGGAGAGCGAGCTGCATCTTATTCATACCTATATGTAGTTCTTTTGAAATTTTATGAGTGAACATGGGGTAACTCTCTTGTATTGTGAGGGCACATGCTTGATGAGAGATAACATTCGTGTCGGATGTCTTGATCGCTTGATTTGCACAAGTTTTCCAAGATCGAGAGTCGATTCTTGATGTTAGGAGTTCTTAATGTGGTGTATTTCATTTCATTGATGAAACCATGCATGCTCTCTTGATGATTTGCTATCTTAAAGAATCCTTATAAATGTAGCTTGAATGGTCTCTCCAAATTAGCTATGTGTGGGTTCCAATTGTATGAGATGGAAAGGATTGTTCGAGGATGAACAAGGTTTTTTGGGTGTGGGCAGGTGATTCGGGCATAATTGTAGCTCAAGTGATACTTTAATACTTCGTTTCTACTTGTTTATCAACTTTTATGTGTGCATTCTCATGTGATTTGTACGTAAATGTGGATTTATACTAACCAAAATGATTAGTGTTTTATTGCAGTCTAGAAGGAATTTTTGGAAGCTAATCTTCAAGTTGGTGAAGTGTGGAAATGGACTCTAAGCAAGAAGCGGAAGTCGACAAGGAAATTGGCCATATGAGCTCCGCGATGGAGGCCGTGTCACGCTACCATCGCGGAAGCATTCTGCCTAGAAGTATTTTTATCTCAATTTCCGGAGGTGTGCGTTACCTCCGTGGAACAGAGCCGATGCTCCGCGATACACTCCGTGCCACGAAGATAATTATCCCGAACCCCAGCCCCAAAGTGGAGGTGCGCGATGGCACCATGGCATCGAAGCCGAGGCTCCGCGATACACTCCATGCAATGCCGAGACAATTACCCGGGAAGCCGAGTCTCCAAAGGAAGGTCTCATAGCAGTGGCCGAGGCACGGAGATGATGCTCCGCGATACACCCGTGCCACGCTAAGCGCTATTTCGAGAAAAATTCTCACCTGTATAAATAGCAACTTAGGTTTTATTTTAAAGTATCTCGACATTTTCTTGAAAGTAAGAACGCTGATAAGGTGCGCTTGAGAAGAAGAATTACTAGGGTTAATTCTCTTCCTTTTTCTCTTTAATTTCAATCGCTTGTATGAATTCTACTTGTTTGAAGATGTTTAATCTCGTAAATGAGTGAGCATTCACTCCTTCGGCTGAGGCTGAGGATAATTGCGTATGATTGTAATTAATGATTATTTTAGTTTTTATCTTCTCTGCAACGGTTGTTCTACCAATTTTGTTTTTACTACGTTAATATTTGGCCAATGTTAATGTATATCTAGAATTCCAATTTCGATTCTAAAAGGAGACTAACTCGATTGATGTGAATTGGTGGGAATATGTTCTTTCCTTGCTGAGAAATTAAGGGAAGATTTACGTCTCGTAATAGAAATATATCTATAATGTCATATTTGGTCATTTATGGAATGTGTTATGTATAGCTAGAACATGGGGTTTTGCATCGGGCGTAAAATGTGTAATGTAAGTCTCGTGATTCTTTAATTGGTGAGGAGTCGAAAGATCCAATCCATGGGTTATTAATTCCTGACTAACAACCGAAGAGAAGATTGACTGATTTTAATTAATAAATTAAATCCCTGCATCTTTTCCTTAACCTCAGCTTGTTCATTGCTATTGTTCAGACTTTAACTTACAATATTCACTTAGGCTCACATTAACTATTAATGTTTCCTCAAAAGAATTATTTGTTTGGTTGTCTACCTGCATAACAAAATCGTTTACTAACAATCAGGAAAATTACTACCATATTACAGTCCCTATTGGATCGATACTTGGTTTGAAATAAATACACTTTACTACTTGTACGACCACATGCACTTGCATGTAGTTGGGATCAAACAGGTTTCATCAGACCTAGGATATCCCTGTGGGGTGAACCAGTTCTCTTTGACCGCAAGAAGGATGGTTCTCTTCGTATGTGCATTGATTATCGGCAATTGAACAAAGTTACACTCAAGAATAGGTATCCTCTCCCCAGGATTGATGGTTTGTTTGACCAGTTTCAGGGCGTTGAGTGCTTTTCAAAGATAAACCTAAGATCCGGATACCATCAACTCATGGTTTGAGAGAGTGACATTTCGAAGATAGCCTTCAGGACTCGATATGGTCACCATGAATTTTTAGTTATGTCATTTGGACTAAAAAATGCTCCTGTAGCTTTTACGGATTTGATGAAAATGGTGTTCCAGCCATACTTGGATATATTCGTGATCGTGTTAAAAGATGACATCCTTATATACTCTCGGTGCAAGGAGGAGCATGCCAGTCATTTGAGGGTGGTGCTACGGACCTTGAAGGATCGCTAGTTGTATGCTAAATTCATCAAATGCGAGTTTTTTTTAACTCAGTGGTATTTTTTGGTCATGTGGTGTCAAGTGAGGGTGTACAGGTGTACTCTAAAAAGATAAAAGCGGTAAAGAGTTGGCCAAGACCAGTTAGTCCTTTGGAGATCAAGAGTTTCTTTGGTTTGGCTGGTTACTATCAAAGTTTTATTAAAGGGTTTTCATCTATTGCAGCACCCTTGACTAAATTGACCCTGAAGAAAGTGAAGTTTCAATTGTTGGAGGCTTGTGAGAAGAGCTTCCAAGAGTTGAAGACTCGACTCATCTCAACACCAGTGTTGACCTTACCTGAGGGACCGATGGGTTTGTGGTATATTTTGATGCCTTGAGGATCGTCCTTGGTTGTGTAGTCATGAATAATGGTAAAGTTATAGCCTTTGCTTCTAGGCAACTGAAGGTCCATGAGAACAATTACCCGACTCATGATCTCGAGTTGGTGGCGTTAGTATTTTCCTTGAAGATTTGGAGATACTATCTGTACGGGGTCCATGTAGATGTATTGACCACATAACCCTACAGTACCTATTCACATAGAAGGAGCTAAATCTGTGTTAGAGGAGGTGGTTGGAGTTTCTTAGAAATTATCATCCGGGAAAGGCAAATGTGGTGGCAGACACTCTTAGCAGGCTTCATATGGAAATTGTATCTCATGTAGATGAGGGAAGGAAAGAGTTAGTGAAGGATGTGCACCGACTTGCATGGCTAGGAGTCCGTCTTGTTGACTCAACATATGGTGGTGTCATTATTCAGAATGGGTCAGAATCATCCTAAGTGACCGAAGTTAAAGGTAGGCAAGATGAGGATCCTGTTTTGGTAGTATTGAAGGCAGCCTTTCAGAATCAGAAGGTGGAGGTTTTCTCTAAAGGGAAGATGGTGTGCTTTGATATCAGGGTTGCTTGTATGTTTCGAGTGTTGATGATTTGAGAGATCGGATGCACAAGGCTCATGGTTCCAAATACTCTATACACCGAGGTGCCACAAAGATGCAGCGTGACCTACGGGGAGTCTATTAGTGAAATGGCATGAAGAATGACATAGAAGAGTTTCTGGCTAAGTGACCAAATTGTCACAGGTGAAGGTTGAGCATCAAAGACCTAGGGCTATGCTTCAAGATATTAGTATCCCTACTTGAATGTGGGAGGAAATAAATATAGACTTTAGTACAAGGTTTCCTCATACTCATCAACAGTATGACTCTATTTGGGTGGTTTTAGAAAGGTTGACTAAGTTAGCTCATTTCCTACCTATCAAAACTACCGATGCAGCAGAGGATTATGCTAATTTCTATATTGGGCAGTTAGTTCGGTTGCATGGAGTGCCTTTGTAAATCATATCATATAGAGGTACTCAGTTTACCTCCAAATTTTGGAGATCATTTCAGAAGGGACTCAGTACTTAGGTCAAGCTTAGCACATCATTTCACTTGCAAACAGATGGTCAGGAAGAACAGACTATTCAAACTCTAGAGGATATGTTGAGAGCGTGTGTGATTGATTTCCAAGGTAGTTGGGATGATCATTTTCCTCTTATTGAGTTTGCATATAACAACAGCTACCATTCTAGCATTCAGATGGCTCCGTTTGAGGCTCTCTATGAGAGGAGATTTAGATTTTCTATTGATTGGTTTGAAGTCAGTGAAGCTGCGATAATAGGACTAGATTCAGTCCATGAGGCTATGGAGAAAGTTCAGCTTATAAGGGATAGGTTGAAAATAGCGCAAAGTCGCCAAAAGTCCTATGCGAATGTGAGGAGGAGAGAGCTCAAGGTTGAGGTTGATGATTGGGTGTTTCTGAAGGTATCTCCCATGAAGGGAGTGATGAGGTTCATAAAGAAAGGGAAACTCAATCCCCGTTATGTTGATCCATATCCGATTGTGAAACGGAGTGGCAAGGTAGCTTATGAGTTGGAGTTTCCATCAAAACTAGCTTCAGTTCATCCAGTTTTCCATGTAACACTCTTAAAGAAGTGTTTGGGCGATCCAGCTTTAGTAGTTCCAATGGAGAATTTAGGTGTGAAGGACAACCTTTAGCTATGAGGAGGTTCCGGTGGAAATACTTGATCGTCATGTTTGAAAGTTAAGAAACAAAAAAGTAGCTTCAATCAAGGTTTTGTGGAGGAACCAACATGTTGAGGGAGCTATGTGGGAATCGGAAGCAGATATGTTGGCTAAATACCCACAGCTATTCGCTTCTGGCTTAGTTTCAACCTAAGATATTAGTTTCCTCCTTAGTACCATATTTAATTTCATGATAAGTTCATGTTCCCTAATTTCTTTCATGTTAATGTATGTACGTGTGAATCATGAATTCAGTTCAATCATGTAGTTCAGTTCGGAGTCAATCACTTCCATCAGTTTTCAACTTATATATTCATTATTTGAGTATGATGATTGCTTTTTTCAGCTTTTTAGTATGATTTTCCAACATTCGAGGATGAATGTTCTTAAGGAGGAGATATTATAATACCCCGTAAACCCTAAGATCAGACCTGGGAGTTGAAACTAAGTAAACAGAGTTCTCTACACCAGGTCACAGGAGGGGTCATCCAGTGACCCGTGAGGTGCACCACGAGTCGTTAAGTTACTTGTGGGTAGAAGAGAAAACTTGGTTGGAATTTTAAGTTTTGAGGTGATCACAAGTCATGATCAGCACCATGCTTTGTTGAGTGGGCCGTGTTCAAGACTGATTGAGGGTAGATGGAGATTGGGCGGTGTTGACGACCTAGTCACCACGAGTTGTTGGGTACACCATGAGTCATGGTGTCCCTTGTGGTGACCCTCAGAAGGCAGATTTCCAAAGCAGGCAACGAGCACAGACCACAAGTCATAGTCAATAGCGAAGGGTCGTCTAGTCCCTCGTTGGGACTGCCAGTGAGTATTTTCTTGGTAATTTATTAAGGGCTTTTCCATAATTCTGAAGTTCCTAAGGCCTATATTATGTCGTTTTAAGCTATGAATAGTGTGTTGTAAGAGGGGTAAGTTAATTCAAAGCCTATACACTTCCATGCATGAAACTCTAGAAGCTCCTAAGGGTGATCAAGCCTAAATTCATCAAGTTCTTCCCCAAATTTCCATTGGGCAATCAAGTGAGTTGTGAAATCAGATTTCTACAGATATATAGGGTTATGAATGGGTGTAATCATCCACACCCATGCCCAATCCCTCTTGTATTTATGAAATTCTAGTGATGAATCTATTGGTTTTAACCAAACATGTGAATTTTCTAAGTATCAATCATTTG
>JACEIK010000303.1:69099-88197 GCA_018107945.1 Datura stramonium | reverse complement strand
ATGCCCAACCATGAAAGTTCATGAATAGATGAGATTATGATATATGTGTTCAAGCATGATGAGATGTATATGAAGAAAGTATGATTTCGAATTACCCATGACTATATCAATGTTTTCGAATGACTTAAATCTATGTCAAGCACATTTAAGTATTGGGCAAGCCCATATCATAAAGTATATTTCATGATTTATCTAAACTTCATGTAATAGCTTACACATGGTTTTTGGAGTCTAGACTCCCACTATTTTAAGCTTGTGGTATGGTTTGAGCCCAAGGCTCCTCATGTTATGATTTCAGATTTATGCATGCATGTTATGAGTCAACTTCGTCACTAGACGACTGTTCGGCTTTGATGTGAAACGATGGAGAGCATACGCATGTTTCTTAGAGTAGTGTCTCGCACTGAGTAGGCTAAGGGTCAGTCAACCCTATACCTCAGAATTAGGTGCCAACGTAGGTATGTTCATATTATTCGGGTCCTCCCTTGCGAGTTTCCCCTGCCCCCAAGGGCCTTCAGCTTGATATTGATATCATGGTAGAGTCCTTAGCCCTAGAAAGGCTTTGGACGGCTCTGCCCACTTGAGTGTAATAGGTGGGACCACATAAGCTCTATCACGGTAATGTCGGTTATATGACGAGTCTCCTATTGTTCTTCGTGATTTTTGTTATGCATGTTCATTAGTCATGTTATTATGTTTTCAGCAAGTTTTACCCAATTTTTAGTTTTACTTATGATTAGAAGTTTTCAACTTTGGGTCATTAGATTCATTTATGATACTCAGTTGTGTTGAAATCATGATTTCAGAAAATAGCATGCAAGCCTTACTCTTAGAATCTTATCTTGATTATGTTTTTATGATATGCATTATTTATGATTTTACTTACTTAGTGGTTTTACTTACATTACATAATTGGTACATTCCATGTACTGACCAGATATTGTATGGTGTATCGTGTCATGATATAGGCTCGGATATTCAGGCTCAGTCTCGTCATTAGCCAAATCTGCAGTATTAGCACTTTCCAGCCAGAATTGGTGAGTCCTCATCTTTCAAGGGCCCTTCTTTCTAGTTGTATTTAGTACTTTTAGTTTTAGACTATAGTAAGTTAGTTGGGGTCTTGTCCCATCAACTAGTCAGTAGTAGAGGCTTTTTAGACATAGTATGCATTTAGTACTCAGCCTTGTGTTATGTAATCATATCTTGTGATATTTTCATACTTTCGCTTTATTATATATGTTATAATTCCGCTTGATTATGTTGGATTTAGTTGACATGTTCATGCCATGGGTCAACTGGAAGCTTCTCAAAGTTCTTTGTCCCGTCGAGCCTATGTTAGTTTGTGACAAGTTAACTCAGCATTCTCATTAAGTTCCTTCTCAACAACATCTTCTTCATCCTCGATGACACTTTCTTTCTTCCTTTGAACTACAACTAGTAAAGGTGGGTCAACCGTGGTCTTTCCACTCCTAGTCATCAAAGCCATACAGTGACCATCACTCTTTGGATTGTAGACTTTGTTGCTAGGTAGTGTACAATTTTTCCTAGGGTTCATAGATGGTGGCAGTTGCCCTAGCTGCTATATGATCTACTTCTTATCCATGGTTTGTGACTCCACTCTCTGAACCATGCTTGATATATCACTATGGATGTCTTTCAACTGATCATCTGTGGACCTCACCTTCTTTAGCATCTCAGCCATCATGCTCTCTAACTTCAACTGTCTATCCTTCTCCTCACGTGCATTAGGAGACACGTACAATCAATCTCGATCATTGCGGTAGCCATCATTCGTTCTCCAATCTCCCTCGCGCTCTTGACCTCCGCTTCTCTCTCTATACCCATTTCGATTATAATTGTCTCTATATTGGTTCTGACCTTGGTTTCCATAACTTGGCACCAAGTGTCTTGACCAGACCGTTAGGCGTTGGCTCAGAAACCCACCATCTGGTTGTCCAAGAAGTTTGCCTCCTCCTCGAAATCTGAGTTGTCAAGCCCTGGCTCCTGTCCCTTTGTCCAAACTATGTTCACCTTTATAGCTCCAGCTACCATAATGTGCTTAGTATGCAAATCCAATGATGTGCACATATGAGCTAATTTCTGGTCACGTTCTTCTTCTTTCCTACGTTTGTCTGCAGTCAAACCAACAACATATGTACTGGCCGCTGCTTCTGTTTCCCAGGTGTGCCGTGCTCTGTTTGTTTTTGTCACCCTGTAAAGGATAGTAGCGGCTTGCTCCCATGTGCGACTCATCAGTTCTCCTCCCTCCATTGTGTCCGCTACTGCTTTTGTACTGTGTTCAACGATATATAGAAAATCCAACAGACTGTTGTTAGGAATTTTGTGGTTGGGGAACTTTGTCAACTTCTTCTTGAACCTTAACTAAGTCTCATGAAGTTCCTTAGTCTTCAGATGTCGAAAATTGTAGATCTCATCCTTAAGCTACAGAATCCTGGAGGGTAGAAAAAATCTCTCTAAGAAAGCTTGCTTGAGCTCCCTCCAGTTGGTAATGGAGTTGTTGGGAAACTCCGATAACGATAATGTGGCCACCCCATACAGAGAGAAGGGAGAGTCTTAGCCATATAGCATCTTGGATGACTCCTGGAAACCTATACGCCTTTCATATTCCCACGAAGTTCATCAAGTGCAGGTTGGCATCGTCAGTTGGATGACCACTAAACACCGCTTTCATGTTCAACAACTGAATCATGGTGCTAGTATATAAAATTTTGGCCCAGCAGGCAGAGGTGGTGGTACAATGGCTTCGGTTGACCCGACTTCATTGATGTGCGGGTCATTTTCATCGAAGAACTAAGGGGAATATCTTTGGCCTTTGTTGCCCCTCCCATGTAGACCAGCATTAACGACCTCATCTCAAGCATCCTCCGTATCCTAAAGTCCAGCTTTCCGAGCTAGCTCGGCTTGCCTAGCTTCTTTAGCTATACGGGCATCTTTCTTCTCCTGGTTGTCCATCTTATGGAGTGTTCATTCAAGTTTGAGATCCAACAGAATCAGGGGGTTTCCACTCCGAAGAGTACTTGGAATTCATGAAGCAATAACCTGTGGATATCCAAAAACAAAAAGAAAATGTAATTCAGGAAATAAGAACCAAAAGTCTAATGCAAGCAATTAATCTAATCTTAGCTGTATTCCCCAACAACGGTGACACTTTCCGATAAAGCTCAAATTCACACTTATTGACAATGTATGAATAGGTCATTACCAATAAAGAACCCAACTAAGAGGTTAGGGCGAACCTAAAGGGAATAGGGTAAGATATAGACTAATGCTGATAATTGAACTTGTTGGTGACTTATCTCCAAATTGGGGGTTTTAAAGAAAACAATACTAAAGAAAAATTATATTTGTGATTTAAATCAAGATTCTCAAAAAACTAGCGCAAGTGTTCCCCATGGATTCATAACTACTTCGGGTATGCACACATGATTAATCTCAATGCTTACTTGTTTAACTGATAACTAGGGTTCATCCAAACGACTGGTTCATCCCGATTGGATGACTATACTCAATCACTGGATTAGCTCTCATGAGAGATTTCAAACTAACCGTTATAAATATGTTCAAAATTTAACTATTCTGCGACCTCAGCTCAAGTTAATACGATGATCGTAAACACCAAGTCTTTGTTGTAATTCTCTTTTCCTAATATCTACTTCTCTAGGATAAAGCAAGTAAAGAATTCGGGAAAGTCCTAACGTTGTACACCGTTAAGAAAAGTTTAAAGATGAAGAAAATCCAATAGAAGCTTTTCACATTAGTTTTGAATCCCTTCTGTGCAACCCTAGTTTGCTAATCTACCATAATTCCCAAGGACCCTGGGAGCTTTACAATTCAGATTACAATCGGGCAGAGTATCCNACCATAATTCCCACAACCCCTAGTTGTGGAGGTTTTAGCCTCTCATGGTTGTAAGATTATATTTTGCATTCATAGACAAAAAAATAATTAAATACTTACAACAACAATTGCAAAAAAAAAACAGATTTGAATATCAAAGAACAATCTCAAGAACATTGTAGGAAATCAATAATTTTATCCCAAGAATTTCTCCTCAAAACATGATAAAAATTCACAAAAGTAATTCTTCACGTGTCACTAACTTGATATTGTCCTTCTCTTAACAAAAATAAAACATCAAAGCTATTTCTACAAAAATTAGAAACCTTTTCCTAAGCTAACAGAAAATTTTCCATATCTGGTGCCGATTGTATCACGGGTCATACCTTGTTCTCGTAAGTCCTTAGCTGCTACAGATTTGGCTAAGTGTTGGCATGATGGTACGACTCATACCTTTATCCTACGAGTCGTACGATTCTTCTGTGGTTTGTCCCTGAGAACTCTGACATCTTCTAAAATTCTTCAAGAGTGTTGTGGCACGACTCGTACCTTTTTCCTACCACTCGTACTGTCTATAGTGTTTTAAGTTCTGCCAGGTATCGAAGAATCTTATAAAGTTCACCATGGCTCATGGTACGGTTCGTACATTGATACTACGATTCGTGAGACCATTCGTACCAAGAGTCTGCCTTTGTGCAATTTCCTATGTATAATTCCATAAATCCAATTACGACTTGTAATATCTTGGTACGGCTCGTACTGAGAGTCGTATGTTGCCTTCTTCTCACTTCAGCATTCTGACTTTCATCACGGTTCTCAGTATGGCTCGTACAATCAAGGTACAACTCCTACTAAGACTTGTACTTTTGCTGATTTTCTACATTTCAGGGCTTCTTTTGCACATCTTTGTTCCAACACTTATTATCCTTGAAATCAACGTAAAAGTGCCTCATATACATATAAACATACCTAAGTCCATGTATTTTCTTAGTTTTAAGAGTCTAAAGTGTTGTAAACTCACAGTACATCAGAGACCGGGAAGGTGATTGGAGGAAAAATGATGGATACCAAAATGATCACACCGACCTATATGTTCCTCCAAAGGCTCGTGAGGGGGATGCTAGAACCTCAAAGTTGGAGAGCATGATGATTGAACTTCTAAAAAAGGAAAATTCAATTGATGATCACCTAAAGGATATTCACGGAGACATATCTAGCATGAACCAGAAAGTTGAGTCACACACCACAACGATTAAATAGATTGAGCAGCAATTGGGGCTAGTGTACGCATCCCTAAACTAGAGGAAGAAGGGTACATTCCCTAGTAACACAGTTCAAAATCCAAAGAATGAAAACCACTACATGGCTGTAACTACTAGGAGTGGAAAAACCATAGATGATTTGTTTATGCCAATTGTAGTTATAATTAGGAGAACCAAAGGAAGTTGATTTAGATGAGGAAGTTAAGACTGCAGAGTAGGTAGTTAAAGGTAGTGTACATTTAACCAAGCCTCCAATTGATGTAAAGGAGTTTGCTGGTAACAAAGGGAAGGAGAAGGAGGACCCATAGATTTTTGGCCTATCCCTTGATCACCTCCACCTTTTCCACAGAGAATGAAGAAGAAGGTGGATGATGGTAAATTTCATAAATTCTTATCCATGCTGAAGAAATTATTAGTGAATATCCCTTTTGTCGAGGCATTGGAGAAGATGCCTCGGTATGCGAAGCTTATAAAGGGCTTGAGGACTAGGAAATGGTCCGTGAGCTATGAACTAGTGGGAAATTTGTCCAACTATAGTGCAATAGCCTCATGGGTCCTTGAACAGTAAAAAGAAGACATAGGTGCCTTCACCATCCCATGCATTATCGAATATTTTGAGTTTTCTAAGGCACTGTACAAGCTGGGACCTAGCATCGATCTGATGCCACTAGCTGTGTTCAAATAGTTGGGCTTGTAAGCCCCCATATTGATGATAATGTGGCTATTGATGGGGCACTGCACAGTGAAGAAGCCAGTGGTATCCTTCAAGATGTTCTAGTGAAGGTGGACAAGTTCATCTTTGCGTTTAACTTCATGATTTTAGATTGCGATATTGTTTTTGAGGTCCCCATCATTTTGGGGTGACCATTCCTTGCAACTGGGCGAGCCTTAGTAGATGTTGAATCTGGAAAGCTGATGTTTAGGATAAATGAAGAAGAGGTCACTTTTAATGTTTGTAGGTCAATGAAGCAACCAAATGAATTTTGAGTGGTCTCATCCATTGATGTTGATCGGAGTTTCTTTATGAATTCTGAGTAGTCAAGAGACCCATGTCATTATGCGATGTTAAATTAGGCACTGCATGGGAGGCAACCCGTGAGGTGGTTTGATGAAATCTAAGTAACCAAATTTCCTACTTCATGTCGCGATGTTAAATCAGATGCTTCTTTAGAGGCAACCCAAGTATCCTAACTAATGTGTGTTGCAGTGTGTAGGTTAAACATGAACTGAAGTATAGGTCTAGATTACGAGCCTCAGTATGAATCATATGACTGTGCTACCGCTCGTGGTCCTTTCCGTGATGAGGAAAAGAGCTTAACAAGATTCAGAAGTTCATACTACAGTTAGTCACTATAAATCATACCTATGTGGTACAAATCGTAGTACCCACTGTCTTGATGAACTATCTTAAGTGTCAAAGTTATAGAAACTACAACCATAAGTCATAGTATGAGTTGTGTGACCTTGGTATTAATCATACTATATACTTGTAGGTTCCCAGGTAAGTATTCTGAATCCCAGTTACGGAAGGAAGGGACGAATCGTAGGTATGACCTACAACTCATGGTACGAGTAGTGGCAGGCGAATTAAATGAAATAACCTAGCCGACTCGACTTGACCCTAATTTTTTAAATTCTCGTAGAACCTATTTAAAATGTAAAATCCAGTCCTAAAATCACTACATGATCCCACTCTTTCCTCTCCTCACTCTACAGTCACCCGTAACTCACTCCCACTCCATTTGAGCACAAGATTTTGCAATAAAAATGCATTATTGAATCAAATTCCCACTCCATACCTTAAGCAAGAAGGAATTGTTCAAGAAACTTGGAAATTAAATTAAAATTTTCCTCATCTTTTTCTTGTTAAGTAGTAGTTGAAAAAATGAATTGTGAATCCTCCAACGATGAAAATGAAGTGGAGGAACATGATCAGTAGGCGATTTGTGATTATTTACGATAGGTTAGTGGAATAAAAATTCTCTACGGATTTATGTGATTGTGGGTAGTGTGTTATTGGGTTAAATAAATTGTGGGTAGTGTGGGGTAGTAAAATTTATGTGTTTTCATGAAGTGAAAGGGTGGTGAAGTCTGAGTATCCACCCCAAAATGTGATTGTGTGCATAACTGGTATTGCACAGGGGAAGGCTAGGCTTCATGAGTCATCCTATTGCCGTAATATCTCATTACGACTTGTAGGATGATACGTTGGGACTGTACCAAGAAAAAAAGTCTGAAACTAAGGTACAAAACATGGTACAAACCTTGGGATCTCACCACGAGTCATACCAAGTGGCTATACAAGAGAACCAAAAAGGGTCACATTCAGAATCAAAAGCACGACCCATGGTATGATACATAGGATCACACAACAAATCGTAGGAATGAGTCATACCAAAACATCAAAAGTAACAATCCTTAGAAGTTAATACTAGAACCATCAGTGCAAATCATACCTCCTTGGTATCAGTCGTACCAATGAGTTGAATCATGAAACTGAATACTACAAATCTCAGTCCGGATCATACCACCTTGGTACGACTTGTACTGATGAGTCATAAAAAGGTATTGTAGATAGTTTATTTTTCTTTCATCCTCTTAAATCTATGTAATAATCTTTCCTCCATAGGTATAATGGCACGTAAAGGACAATCAAGCAAGAATGCTCAGGACAAGAAGGCCCGAGAGCAGATAGTAGCCTTTATGGCATTTAGAGATGAAGCCTCTACATCTGAGTAGGAGGTAGACTCTCCTAGTGGTTTGGTGGAAGAATATGATGTGGGCACTGATGAAACTGATAATCTACGAACCACTAGGGCACAAACCAAGTCAAAGGTTGTAGTTACCTCAGTCACACTGGTAGAATATCACCAATCTAAGGAGGGAGATGATACACAATCCCATGAGTTTGGAAGTAGCTCAAATGTAGAGGAAGGGTCAGTTGAGGCCTAATTAAGAGAGGGTTCAGGCGAGGTTGAATCTGAGCAGGAAACACAAGAGGAGAAGTATGAGCAAACCCCACCTGCAGAATGCCGCACAATAAAGTGGGGTGTACCAGGTGCCTAGGAGATATTTGAGTAGGGTTTATCTCTAACATCAAATCTAAACACACAAAGGAGCATTCAGGCAGAACCCCATATCTCTACCGAGGCATTGAATAAGGTTAAGGAGATTAAGTGGCTATTTGAGCTGTATGATTTCAGCTGGACGGCAAAGACTTTGACAACATCAGTGCTGACATGGTCAGGGAGTTCTATTCCAATTATTTGGCTTCCATGGAGCATTAGACCCTACACAGACAAAACGTGAAAGTCAGCCTAAGTTGGAGATTGTCATAGTCCTGGGAGAGCTGTGGATATCTCATAGAGGACTATTCCCGAATGATTTATGGTCCTGACTATCAGGCTTCCACCATCACTACTTAGTTTGACCATCACATAGAGGCTCTTAAAAGGATCAAATAGTTGAGTGTTGAGGATTTTCAATGGCATGTAAAGTGGCTGGCCAATGTTATTATTGAGGAAAACGAGTAGGTAGACTGGGTGACTAGTGGAGAATAGGTCACAAAAGCTTTGCTCGATTTCATTGCGAAGGCCTACTGGACACCAGTCCATCATAGGTTGGCACCAATGGCAAATAATAACACCTTGAGCACAGATAGAACAGGGTTGGTCTCTTGCATAATGTTAGGGCATGCTATAAATATCCCTCGGATCATAGTAGAGGAAATACGGGATAGAACCTTCGCATTGAGAACCACAATCCCTTTCTCTAGCTTAGAATACTAGCTGTGTAGGGAGTCTAATGTTGGACTTATCTGAGATGAGATGAACTCAGTGGGTCGGGTTAAGCCACAGTGCTTAGTTTTGACACTGCGGATTGCATGGGGTGAGCATGTGGATGTTTCCACTTCAGTTGAGGAAAGTGAGATGCCAGCCATTGAGGCCAGACACACAATAGATACACCCAACACATTATCTACTCCTCCACAAACCACTCCAGGCGAGGTTTTGACTGGTTATATACTAGTACCTCAGGACTTCATACAGAATATGACCAAGTGACTCAACATTAAAAAATTAAAGGTAAATTCCATGATGGAGTAGGTAAATCATTGGGTGAGGGCTAAGATTGACAAGGCATCTTGAGCTTGCACACCAGGCCTGTCAATTTTTAGCTTCAACTTAATAGGTGATTAGCGGAGCTACCAGATGTGCGGAGATTGAGGGATGAGTTGGGCTTCATCAGGAGTGAGGTCATTGAGTGGTCATCTCGATAGCTGGACATATTACCAGCCCCAACCATTCCATAATTTGAGGATGAGCTTGATGAGGACCTAGATGTAGGGAAGTTCTGCACCCATGAGCTGACTGCTGGAGAAAAGGATAAGTGGAGGTCGACTGAGGTAGTTGATTAGGAAACCTCTAGAAAAAGGATGAAGAGAGCAAGGAAAGAGCATAGGAGGGTGACAGTAGTTATCCAAGAAACTCATGACCAGAATATGTTTGAGTTGCATGAGAGAGTGAGAGGAGTAGGGAGCTCACCTACTGTGCCTAGTGTACCTGTAAGTGGAAATGACCCTTAGGGTGAGCCACATTCATCCTAGAGAGACGCTAAGGTTGTTGAGGTGACTGAGACTGATGAGGGTGTAGGGAAAACCAACACCATAAATACCACCACTAAGTGCACCGACCAGAGTTGGCACCACAATTTCTGAGGCAAAGAGTGTGCCAGAACACTCTCCTACTGAAGATGACAGGAGCGCTTAGAGTACCACAAGTATGTCCCTTCCCTGGTTTTTCTTTTACTACTTTGAGGACAAAGCGTGATTTTTGTGTGGGGGGGGGTGTATCTATTTTTGTTTTATTTGCCCCAAGGTTTTTGTTGCTGTGTTTCTCTCACCTCAGGCATGCTATCTAGTAGAACCAACATATTTAGGTTGTTTTGTTTTAGTTTAATTGAGAGTAACTTAGGAGTACTTAACAGCTAATAAAATGCATATGTGTGTGATTTTTGTTATTTTTTTGAAAAAATGATCCTTTTAAAAATTTTGTGATTAGCTGTGTGTGTTGACTGCAAAGCGTGACCAATGTGGACCTTTTTATGGAATTTGATAAATTAGCATGACTAACTATAGTGTAGCTATGCATGAACCAGATTGATAATGTGATATAACCCTGTACTATGTGTGAGTGAGTTCTTACTTAGGTCAATGCTGTGTAGGTGATGTGAACTTTCCTGGTTAGTCTTTGCTTAGGCTAGAGAATAGTTAGTTAGGAAAGGATCATAAGCCTTTTTGACATATCTCACTTTTAGCCTAAACTACCTAACCAAATGAAATAAGTATCCCTTGATCTAAATGTTTGAGCCTAAATTGTCCTTTTCTTTAATTAGCCCATTCACCTTCCCACTTGTTTATAATGAACCTGTTTTGTCCCTAGTCCCTCCTTGGACATTGTGAACCTCAATTTAGAAATATGCCTAAGTTGAGGGTGGCTATTGTTGGGGTGCATAGATTGTATGGGGGAAATAAAGGAGAAAAGATAATCAGTTAAAAGTTGGGTATGGTTTGAAAGAAAAGAAAAAGGAAAAAAAGAAAAGAAAAATTCAAAAGTCAAAAAAAGGAAAAAAAAGAGAAATAGTGAAAAAGAAACCAAACCCACAAGTTAAAAGATGAATAAAATAGAAAAAGGGAGAAAAGAAGAGAAAAGGGTAGAAGTGAAGCCAAAAGTTGTGTTTTGCCACGGAGAGTAAGTCACTATTGCCTACATTACAAGCTAATGAAAGTCCTATAGTGATCCTAACCTGACTATCTGAAGAACCAGAGTATAGAAAATAAGGGTAAGCTTATAGTATCACCTGTGTAGTGTTTGAACTTCTTTGTGAGAGTGAGAGCTTTGTTAGAGAGTTCCTATTTCTTATATGCATATCACTGTGAATGTTTGGGACTTCGTTTGTTGTGAGGGTACGTCAGTTGTGTTAGACACTGTTAGTTGTCTATTGTAAATAACATTAATGATTGCTCAGTTGTCTATTAATAATTTAATTCCATTTCTAGATCCCTTAGTGTCATGACTTGTAGTTGCATGTGTACACAAAAGTCTTGGTTTTGACTGTGTAAAAGAAAAGGGGGTCAATACTTTATAGTGGTTATGTGTGAAAATTTTGACATTGTTGGCTGTGAGTCTATTTTACCTTCTAGTTAAGCATCAGATTTGTAGTAGTATTTTTTTTCTTGAGGACATATAAAAGTTCTAAATTGGGGTGTTGATATGCGTGTTTTTATGGAAATTTCTATGCTTAATGCATAGGAAAAATGCTTGAACTTAGGTTTGTTTATATGGATATGAGGTTCTTTTACTTTGCTTTCTGGTATATCAGGTCCAGGAGTTAGATATTGGAAAACGAGTGTAAAGTGCTGAAAAATGGCTAACTATAAGTCATAGTACAATAGTACACGATAGCAAGTAGCATAAATTCAAGGAATGCCAAGGGCTGAGTTCAATGTATGATTGATTGTATGATTGATAGTATGAGCCGTATTGAGTATCCGTGGTAGAGAATTAGAAAATGTTCATTGGCAGATCCCAAGGTATGCGCAGATGCCACGGGTCGTGACACCATCGTACGAGTTGTACTGATAAACTCTTGGTGAGATTCAATGGATCAGATACATGGAATCCTCAGGGCACAAATTGATTAGATGGGTCGTACTAGCATTATACGAGTCATATGAAAGACCCATCAAAGAATCATTAGAGATGCCACATTTGAGAATTCCAGACCACTACTGACACCTATGACTCGTAGTGGCAATATACGAGTCATACCATCCTCCTTTACCTAATAGATTTAGATGTTGCATTTCATACTACGATCAGAAGCCAAGACTTATAGCATCATGCTGCGACTCGTAGGTCATCCCGATGGCTGAATCCTTGTTAATTTAGGAAAGGATTTCATTAATTTTATAAATACTTTTCTTTTATTTTTTTATTGGAGAATTTGACACTTTTGATTGTAAGCGGTGTTTTTGAGTTTTCCAACACTTCTTGGAGAACGAAGTACACAAAAGAGACACAAGTTTTCATCATAGTGTTCTTGATTTTCAAAGTTATTGTGCAATTGAACCATGGGTTTTATTCCTTCAATACTGTAAGTTGTTCATTATGATTTCATCCATGATTTTTGATTTCTTTCTTGCAATTTGCGTAGTTAAAACCTCTACAATGAGGGTTGTGGGAAACCTAGTGGAATAAAAAAATAAGGTAAACACAGAGTGATTCTAAACTAATATGGATGCTTGTATTGTTCTTTTTTTTATGTTAATCGTTTCTTAATGGTGCACAATATTAGGATTGGTCTGTATTCTCTTCTTTCTTGAATCTAGAGAAGTAAGAGATCTTTCTTGAGAACCCTCTTCAAGATCAAACGAGAACTCTCTCAATTGTTTTCCCAATTCTCTATGGCTTTCAAGACTAGTTTGAGGATCAGTTTACCCAGGTATGTAGGTCTATGAATGAGGGTTTGCTTCCATCCTCATATACAAATTTCTCCTCATGTTCATGAATTCAAGTTTTAGTTCAAGTGTATGGATTTATAGGGTGTCAACCCAATTTTTATGAAATTCTATATGATATGTTTATGGGTCTAATGCCCTCATGTTCTAAGTATGTTTTAAATTTTAATGGGAAGATTTTATGAGAAGCTAATTATAAATTTATGATTTCAAGTTATTAGAAATTATGCCCTATTATGCAAGTTTTATAAAAAGTCAAGCCTATGATTCATGACTTCAAGTATGATATGATATTTAGCATGAATGAATGTTTATAACATTTTTATGTATGAATCGATGATTTTGACTTATGAAGTCTATTTCAAGTATGCATGATTTTAAAATGTGGGAAAGCCCACACAAATTATGTATGTTTTCATGTTTTAGCGAAGGTTAATGATATCATCTTATCATATGTTTTGGATTTAAGATTCCCAATGCAGCTTATGATATGTTTTGGACTCAAGATTCCTAATGTTCATATTTCAGGCTATGTACAGATTATGATTTCAGCTTCGTTGAATAATGATGTGAGAACTATGCATATTTTTAGGAGCAGTATCTAGCACGGAGAAGGCTTGGGGTCCACTGTCCCCGGTCAGAGATACATGCCAAAATAGGTATAAGTTACATGTTAGGACCTCTCAAGAGTGTTTTCCGCTGCCCCAAAAGGGCCTCAACTTGATATCAATATCATGGTAGCATCCTTACCCTTGGGAAGGTTTTGGATGGCTGTACCCACTTGAGTGTGACAGTTGGGGAATCACCTAAGCTCTATTATGATGGTGTCAGTTATGATGAGTCTCTCATTGTTTCTCATAATTTCATCTACTCATGTTCATAACTTATGATATTATGTTTTACAGCAGATTTGACCCAATGATTAGTTTATGAGCTTTTACTAATGATTTCAGGTATGACAAGTCATATGATTTCTATTTCTAAATATTGGGTCACTATGTTCAATTATGATAACTAGGTTATGACTATGTATGTCTAAGAAACAATTTTTAGCATGTAGTCCCTACTCTCATTGTCTACTGATTTATATTTATATTGCATGATTTCAGTTAACATTTACTAAGAATGTTTTTTCTTACCCTGCATACTCTGTAAATTCAAAGTACTGACTGCATACTCTATGCTATATCATTTCATGATATAGGTTTAGGTGATCCATCTCAGTCTCATCGATAGCTCATTTCCCCTATAAGCTCACTTCAGCCCTACCTTGAGTGACTCCTCATCATTCGAAGGCGTCTATCATTTTAGTTTTTTATTGTTAGTTTGTTTCTATCTTAGAGAAAGCTGGGGGCTTGTCCCAGTATCTCATTAGATAGTAGAGGCTTTTCAAACATAGACTAGTATGTTCAGCATTGAGATTTAGCATTGTGATGTTACCGTTTGATGTATGCTTTATTTTATTCAAACTTCCGCTTAATCATGTTTAAGTTAACATTTCTGCTTTAATACATGTTTTTTAGTTTCTATGTTCATGCCATGGGTCGACTTGGAGACATTCATAGTTCTAGTTCCCGTGTCTCGACCAGGTTCCCAACTCAGGTCGTGATAAACTTAGTATTAGAGCAAAGGTTTAGAGTATCCTAGGGTGTCTAAAAGCGGTGTTAAGTAGAGTCTTTTTCATGGGTGTGAAGTTCTCCAGACGTATGTGGAAGAGGCTACAAAACGTTTTATGAAATTTTCCTTCTTTCATGATCTATGTCATGCGTGAAGTACCTTTCAATTCGTCTAACTCATGTTGTACGCATTTGTAGAAATATGCCTCCATGCCGAGTGAATTGTAGAAGGAATGGAAATAGAAATTGCCATGACAATGGCAATGGAGATGGGCATCAGTAAGCCCCAACAATACCAATGGATCCTTTTCCCAAGCAGGTCACTCATGCTATGTTCAGAGAGGCATTTCAGATGTTGGCACAGGCCATGACCACCCAGGTCAACCAATTGGTAGTGGCCTATGTTCCCCAAAATGGGAACGTAGCAGAGGCGCGAGTGCGAGACTTTCTCAGGATGAATCCACCTGAGTTTTTGGGGTCGAAGGTGGATGAGGACCCACATGAGTTCGTTGAGGACGTGTAGAAGATCACCTAGATTATGGGGGTGACTAGAGAGGAGAGTGTGGATTTAGCCTCCCATTAGCTTAAGGGGGTTACTTACATATGGTATCCCCATTGGAAGCATAGCAGAGGAGTTCAAGTGGTCCCTGTGAGTTGGGACTAGTTCGTGACTACCTTTTTGGACATGTTCTTCCCTAGAGAGTTGAGGGAGGCAAAGGCAACGGAGTTTGTTAAATCTGAAGCAAAACCAAACGACCATCTAGGAGTATGCTTTGGAGTTTACCCTGCATTCTAGATATGCACCAGAGATGGTTGCGAATCAGAGGACTTGTATGAGCAAATTTTTGAATGGAGTAGTAGATTTTCTAGTAGAGGAGTGCAGGACCTCCATGCTAAATTGTGACCTAGATTTCTCACAGTTGGTCATATACGCCCAACAGATAGAGGCAGAGCAGATGAAGGAGAAAGAGAGAGAGGCAGGGAGTTATGGACAATTCCAAGACAGGGAGTTATGGACAATTCCAGTAGAGATCTGATGGTGGACATAGCCCTCAGTCCCACCAAAGGTCGTCAACCCTAGCTCTATAATCAGCTAGTGTTCTATCCAAACCTAGACGTGATCAGAGGGGTAGAGCATCAGGATCTAGAGGTTAGGGGAGCATGTCATGAGAGCCCAAAATTCCATCTTGTGGTAGATGTGGTAAGAGGCACACATGAGAGTGCTTAGCAAGTTTTGGCATGTTCTCTGAGTGTAGAAAGCCTGGACATCTTCTCAGAGATTTCTCATCAATCATATAGGGCCATGGTAGAGGCCGTGACCCAGCCACCGGTTCAGCAGCTCCACCTGTACACTCAACTCAGTAGGGTGCATCCACTAGTGCAGGTGGTAGACAAAGTGAGAATTGATTTTATGCACTATCATCTCATCTGGAGTAGGAGGTCTCTCTCGATGTGGTCAGTGGTACGATTATTCCATATTGATGTGTATGCATTGTTAGATCCAAGAGATACATTATCTTTTATGACTCCCTATGTTGCTATTAGTTTTGGATTCAATCATGAGATCTAATCAGAACCCTTTTTAGTCTCTACTCCAATCGGTGACTCAGTTATATCTTGACGGGTGTACAAAAATTTCCCTGTCATATTCCTTTAGAAAGTTACCTCAATCGACCTGGTAGAGTTAGACATGAACAATTTTGATGTTATTTTTGGTATGTACTAGTTACATGCATGTTATGCCTCAATAAATTGTAGAACCCGTACAGTATAGTTTCAATTCCGGGTGAGCCAGTCCTTAGAATGGAAAGGTAGTTTATTTATGGCTGTAGGTCCCTTTGTTTTCTATCTCAAGGCTAGGAAGATAATCTCTAAAGGCTATGTGTACCATCTAGTATGGGTTAAGGATGCTACGTCCGACACCACGACTCTTCAGTTAGTTCTTATAGTATTCGGAAGTGTTTCCAGATGATCTACCAAGAGTCCCTCCCGAGCGGGAGATTGATTTTGGTATTAACCTTCTCCCTGATATGTAGCCTTCACCCATTCCTCCATACAGAATGGATCTAACCAAGATAAATGAGTTGAAAGATCTCCTAGATAAGGGTTTCATATGGCCTAGTAAATCCCCATGGGTTGCTCTAGTTTTCTTTGTTCGAAATAAGGATGGTTCTCTTAGAATGTGCATTGATTATCAACAGTTGAACAAGGTCACAATAAAGAATAAGTATCCTTCTCCCATAATTGATGACTTGGTTTACCAACTTCAGGATGTTAAGTGCTTCTCAAAGATAGACCTCAGATTTGTCTATCATCAGCTCTGAGTTAGAGAGAGTGACATCCCGAAGACAACTTTAAGGACTCGGTGTGGTCACTATGAATTCATAGTTATGCCTTTTGGATTTATGAATGCTCCTATAGCTCTTATGGATTTGATTAACAGGGTGTTGACGAAGTGCTTGGATATGTCTGTGAATGTCTTCATAAATGATATTCTCATATACTATCAGAGCGAGGAGGAGCATGCCGCTCATTTGAGGATCGTGTTGCAGATTCTCAAGGATCACCGACTGTTTGTTAAATTCAGCAAATGTGATTTTTGGCTTAAGTTAATAGCATTTTTGTCCGTGTGGTGTCTAGCGAGGATGTGCAGGTGTACTCTGAAAAGATAGAGGCAGTGAAGAATTGGCCTAGACTAGTAAGTCCCTCAGACATTCAAAGCTTTTTGGGTTTAGCTGTCTACTATAGGAGATTTATTGAGGGATTGTAATGCATTGCAGCACCGTTGACTAAGTTGACCCAGAAAAAGGTTAAATTTCAGTGGTCAGATGCTTTTGAGAAGAGTTCCTCAGAGTTAAGGACTTGACTCAGTGGTCGGATGGTGTACTCTTCAAGATAAAGCTAGAACTCTCTCAATTCTTTCACCAATTCTGTTTGGCTTTCAAGTCTAGTTTTGGGATCAGTTTATCCAGGTATGTAGGGCTATGAATGAGGGTTTCCTTCCACCCTTATGCCCAAATTTCTCCTCAAGTTCATGAATTCAAGTTTTAGTTCAAGTATATGGGTTTATAGGGTTTTAACCCAATTTTTATTAAATTCTCTTTGATATGTTTATGGGTCTAATTCCCTCATGTTCTGAGTACGTTACAAAGTTTAATGGGCATATTTTATCATAAATTAATTATAAATTCATAATTTCAAGTATTAGAAGTTATACCCTATTATGCAAGTTTTATGAAAAGTCAAGCCTATGATTCATGACTTCAAGTAGGATGAGATATTTAGCAAGAATTAATTTTTATAACATTTTCATGTATGAATCAATGATTTTGACTTATGAAGTCTATTTCAAGTATGCATGATTTTATGATTTGGGAAAGACCACACAAGTTAAGTATGTTTTCATGATTTAGCCAAGGTTAATGATATCAACTTATCATATGTTTTGGATTTAAGCTTCCCAATGCAGCTTATGGTATGTTCTGGACTCAAGATTCCCAGTGTTTCAGATTTTAGGCTATGTACAGATTATGATTTTGGCTTCATTGAAAAACAATGTGAGCACTATGCATGTTTTTAGGAGAAGTGTCTAGCACCGAGTAAGCTTGGGGTCGAATGTCCCCGGTCAGAGCTATGTGACAACATAGGTATACGTTACGTGTTTAGACCTCTCAAGAGAGTTTTCCCCTGCCCCAAGAGGGCCTCAACTTGATGTCAATATCATGGTAGCATCCTTTTCCTTGGAAATATTTTGGATGGCTCTACCTATTAGAGTGTGATAGTTAAGGCATCACCTAAGCTCTATTGTGATGGTGTCGGTTATGATGAGTCTCTTATTATTCCTCAAGATTTTAGCTACTCATATTCATGACTTATGATATTATGTTTTACAGTAGATTTGACCCAATGATCAGTTTATGAGCTTTTACTTATGATTTCTTCTATGACAAGTCATATGATTTCTATTTCTAAATCTTGGGTCACTATGTTCAATTAGCTTATGACTATGTATGTCTCAGAAATAATTTTTAGCATGCAGTCCCTACTCTCATGGTCTAATTATTTATATTTATATTGCATGATTTCAATTAACATTTACTAAGCATGTTTTTACTTACCTTGCATACTCAGTACATTCAAAGTACTAACTTCATACTCTATGGTATATTATTTCATGATATAGGTATAGGTATTCCAGCTCAGTCTTGCCGATAGCTCATTTCCCTTATCAGCTTAGTTTAGCCCTGCCTTGGGTGAGTCCTCATCATTCGAGGGTGTCTTATCATTTTAGTTTTGTGTTGTCAATTTGTTTCTGTCTTGGATATAGTTGGGGGCTTGTCCCAACATCTCATCAGATATTAGAGGCTTTCTAGACATAGACTAGCATATTCAACTTTGAGATTTAGCATTGGTGATGTTATTGTTTGATGTACATTTTGTGTTTTTAGAGTTCCTTTTATTCATGTTTAAGTTATAAGTTTTTGCTTTAATATATGCTCTTTAGTTTCTATTTTCATGCCATGAGTCGACTTTGAGCCATTCATAGTTCTAGGTCTCGTGTCTCGATCCGGGGTCCCAGCTCGGGTCATGACAGTATATCAATTCTACAGGTTAAGTATTGGAATAGATCACAAGTGTAATAACCCAATCTAGTTAAGAAGCCATGGGAAACACTTTCCTAGTTAATTACATATATTTGATAACAACACCATTTTACAATACTGTCACTTGATTATTTCTCATTAAAACCCACTTTAGGAAATACATGAACTAAAAGTATAATACCACGTTCCTTGTGGGATCGACCCCAACCTTAGTTGGATTCTATATTGACAACGAGCGC
>JACEIK010000303.1:0-62570 GCA_018107945.1 Datura stramonium | reverse complement strand
TAAGAGTTGAGAAAAGGTCAAAGGTGCACTTGTTTGAAAATGCTCGGGTATTGGTAGGGAGTAGGAAAATAAATGAATGAAAAAGTTGTTTAAGTACTCCGTATTAATAAGCTAAGTGTGCTTAAAGAAATGGGAACAAGAATAGAAAATTCAAGGGTGAAAAGAATGAAGAGGAAGTAAGAAAAGAGATGTCCTAAGGGAAGTGTGATGTATTAAAAGCGCTGGGAGAAGATAGCCACTATTACTGGCCAGAATAGTACCTACCCGTCCCTTAGCTTACATTACAACCCGATCAGTCCTACTTGATCTTACGTTCAAACATCCTTAAATTAGTGGAGTAAAATACTAAGGGCAAACTTATGGTTCACTACATGATGGATGTGAATTCTTTGAGAGAGTGAGCGTAATTATATTCATATACCCATACATGTTGTGTTTTAAAAACATGCGAGTAAAAATGGGTCACTCTCTTGTTGTGAGGGCACATGTTTAATGAGAGATAACATTCATGTCGGATTTCTTGATCGGTTGATTTGCATGAGTTTGCTATGATTGAGAGTCGATTCTTGAGGTTAGGAAGTCTTAACATAGTAGTATTTCATTTCAATGATTAAATCGTGCATGCTCTATTTTTAACTTGCTATCTTAAATAATCATAATAGCTAGAGCTTGAATTCTCTTGCTAAATTAGCTATGTGTGTGTCTTCATTTACATGAGATGTAAAAGGGTTGTTCGAGGACGAAAAGGCTTTAAGAGTGGGGTAGGGTGATCTTTGGAAAAATAGCACACCCAAGTGATTCTTTATAACTTAGTTGTGTCTTGTTTATCTACTTAATTATATGCATTCTCATGTACTTTTATGTAAATGTGAATATATATACTAACCAAGATGATTAGTTCTTGTTTTTGTAGGTTTAAAATGAATTTGAGGAACTAATCAATGAGTATGTGAAGTGGAGGCATGGAATAGGAAGTAAAAAAAAACGTCGACAAGGGGGACACGCAAAACATCCCATCTGTGCATTGGCAACGTTCCACAGCAGGCAGGCTGCACGACCAGCAGCGTGCAACGGCCCCTAGCGCGCTAAAAAAGAAGCGTAACATGCTGCCAACGCGGCAAGGGGCTGCTTGCGGACTATTTTGGATTTCCAGTGTGCCTACGCGATGCCTCTGTGTCACGGAGGTAAATTGGCGCGTTCACCTCCGTGACACGGAGCTATTTCATGCCGCACATAATTTTATACACCTCTCATTTACTATAAATAGATTCCTTAGCTCCAAAAAAACATTTTTGTCACGTAATATTTCTGAAAAACTACCAAGGAGTGAAGGGAGAAGTGGGAGAACTTACGTAGGGTTCTTAAATTTCACCTTCTCTTCTACAAATTCTTGTAAGTATGTTATGTTAATTATGTTTTTTTGTAATTAAACTAACTTGAGTGGCTAAAACCCTTCCTCTAGGGTTGAGGCCACAAGTATGATTGTGACTATGTGAATTTGTTTTGGTTTTATGTTATTAATTGTTTTTTGGTCTTACATTCCTAATTATGGTTGTTTTTATGATTGATCACCATGAAAACACACACGTTACACCTAGATAAAAGCTTGAGAAAGTAAACCTAGGCAAGAACAAAGAATGTAGNAGGATAAGAAATTATACCTAATTTGCCTTGCTTGGTTGATAAAACGGGATGATAATAAGAAATCAACTTAGAATTGTCACTCCACCACTCGAAGAAGTAGCTGTGAAGCTAAGTTGAGTTAAATGATTAGAGGTACGAAAGTCCCTAATCAAGAGCATAAACCCCGTAAACCACTTTCCCATAATTTAATTGCTCACGAACTAGAATGTCACATCCCCGCTCAACGATGTAGTTGTGAGGCTAGTTTGTCATGTTTAGAGGGTCGAAAGACCATGAACATGCAATTTTAATTATGTGAGACGAAAATTGATGATTCCATACTTAAACCATTACAAAGCGTAGTATCGCATGATTATCTGACCTTAGCTCTAGTTGCTTCTTGAATGATTTCAGAGTATTTCTGTGAACACCCCTAGATTTAATTAAACTTTATCGAAAACTTCTATAATCAACACTTGCAAAAGTTGATATCACACTTGAACTTGATAATTCGCTTAATTGGTCCAGTCCCTATGGGTTCGATATCCTACTCTTAAAAAGGGCCACTGTATTACTTGTACGACCGTGTACACCTGTGGGCACATCACATTCTTAGCAATAAGGATTGAAATATTCACATGATAGATGATAATCTTCAATTACAAAAGCTAGATAAATAATTTACTTTAAACTAGGGCTAAACTTGACTATGTTCTACTCACTACAATAGCAATGAAATAAGGAATGTAAAAACTCCTAAAAAATGTATTTATATGATGCTCCAAAAAGCCCATTAAATTTGAAAATCGGAGTGCCAGGTGTGTAGAGACGGACTATCCTTAACATTTCTGCTTCTGTTCGTTGATCTATCGTGCTTTAAGAGATGGACCATACTTTGGAAAGATAATTTTTACATCACTTCGTACTAGAGAAATCCCATTATTCCAAGCTTTGATCCAACAATCAATTCATAAGCCGTCCTTTGGGAGGACAAACTATCCTTTCAACCGTACATTAAGGACCTAATTTTTTGGGTTTCTAGAATCTGTAGCATGGAGAAACTTATTCTTGATTGTGACCTTGTTCAACTGTCGATAATCAACGCATATCCTAAAAGAGTCATCCTTCTTTTGAAAAAAGAGAATTGGAGCACCCTATGAGGAGTTACTGGGCCTAATGATACCCTTATCTAAGAGATCTATTAACTGATTTCTCAACTCATTTATCTTAGTTGGAGCCATTCTATAATATTGAATGGATATTGGCTGCATACCAGGGAGAAGGTCAATATCAAAGTTAATCTCTCGCTTTGAAGGGACTCCTAGTAGATCATCTGGAAATACCTTCGGATACTCACATACCACAGGAACAGACGGAAGAGTTGGGGTCTCAAACCTAGAATCCATAACCCGAACTACGTGGTACACACAACCCTTGAAGATCATCTTTCTAGCCCTGAGATAGGAAACAAAGTGACCTACAGGCACAACTAAACAATCCTTCCACTCTAGGACTGGTTTACTTATAACTCAGAACTCTACTGTACAGATTCTACAATTAACCTAAGCTTAAAAAGCATGCAACAACCAATCCATACTGAAGATAACATCAAAATCATTCATATCCAACTCCTTTACGTCGGCTGAGGTAATTTTTTAAAGAATCATGACTAAGCAATTTGTTTATACCCGTTGATCTAAAACGGAGTCATCGACAGGACTAGAGACTGAGAAGGGTTCTGAAAGGATTTTGGGACTGACACCAAAGCTAACAGTAATACAGGGAGTCACGAAGGATAATGTATCCATTGAATAAAAAATTCACAAACATCAAGATGAAAAACTCTTAATGTACCAGTGACCATATCGATTGAGTACTCTTTCTCTTGATAGGATGAAAGTGCATAGAATCTATTCTGGCACTGGCCGCCACCTGTACTAGAAGTAGCGCCCTGCTGAGATGGGTGAGTTGCTGGAGTTGCTGAAGTGGTGGCTAGGGTACGACCTTTACCATTACCCTATCTATCTAAGGGACAATCCTTGCATATGTGCCCGGGCTTCCCCATCTAAAGAAAACATCTAAGTCAACCAAGCACTCTCCTGGGTGGTTTATACCATACTTCCAGCAAGTTGGGAAAGTTTGCTCTATTGTCAAGCTCCTCTGACCCCTAAATCCTGACGCTTTGCTCTTTTTATCACCTTATGGGTTGGATGGGACGCCGGTTGATGATTAAGCTTGGCCTGACGACTATTGGTGGGACTGAGGGTGATGTCCACCACTAGATCTCTGTTGAGTGTACCCATAGCTCCCTATCCTGGCCCTTATGGCCTCTCTCTCCTTTTCCTTCATCTATCCTACCTCTATCTGTTTGGCATATATCATAAGTCAGGAGATTTCTATATCACCAATTAGCATGGTGGTCTTGCACTCGTTGACTAATGAATCTGTAACCCTATTCACGAACTTTCTCATACAAGCCCTTGGATCAGCCACCATCTCCGGAGATCACTTAGATAGTTAGGTGAACTTTAGGACATACTCCTGAACAGTCATATCATTCTACTTCAAATTGATGAACTAGGTTTCCTTTTTTTCCCTCAACTCTCAGGTGTAGAATCTATCCAAGAAAGCTATAATAAGCTCATCCCAACAAAAGGGGACTGCAACAACTCCCCTGCTCTCCTTCCACTATCGAAACAATATGTGAGCAACCCTTTTAAGCTGATAGAAAGGAATAGTCTACACTTTCCTCTCCTAAAGCACCAATAACCTAGGTAATATTTTGGACCTCCTCAATAAACTCTTGTGGATCCTCGTCCACCTTTGACCCATGAAACTCAAGTGGGTTCATCCTGATGAAGCCACACAGCCTAGCCGCTGCCGGCACTCCCATTTGGTTCTCATGAGCCACAGCCTAATAGTTGACCATAGCCTATTCTAACACATGAAATGTAGAACTTAGCATGAATGACCTACTCCGTAAAGGGTTCATATGGAGCTGGTGGGGCTGGTTGATGCGCATCTCCATTGCCATTATCATGGCCATTATCGTTGCTATTTCTTCTTCCATTGACTTGGCGATGAGGCATATTTATGAAAATTCATATAGCACGAGTTAGAATAGGAGATTTCATCAAACGACATAGATCATGAAAGAAAGAAAATTTCCTAAAATATTTCGTAGCCTCTTCCCATAGTGTTGTGTGCTTCATACCCATGGAAAAGACACTACTTAACGCAACTTTCAGACACCCTAGGACACACCTAAACCTTTGCTCTGATATGAAGGTTTTGATGACCCGAGCATGAGCTCCGGATCGAGACACGGGACCTAAAGTCACGAATGACTCCAAGCTAACCCATGGCACATATATAACATGAATAAGAGAATATCTAAAGCAGAAAGTAATTCATAGACGTAACATAAGTTGGAGTCTAGAACATATCTCATAGCATAACCATAAACTATAAGTCTATAATGCGAATCATCTAACATGTTATCCAAAAGCCTCTGATCATAAAATGAGCTGATGGGACAACACCCCCAACTAGCTCGCTAAGTCTAAAACTAATAATAGGAACATAAAATTAATAACTACTAAATATCCTCGAAAGATGAGACTCACACAAATGTGAACTGCACTAGACTTCTGCGAGAGTGAGACTAACAATAATGCTGAGGCTGGTCGCCAAAACCTATATCATTAAAATATATAGCATAAAAGTATGCGCTCAGTACTTTGAATGTACTGAGTATGTGGAGAATGTAAAACATTCTAGTAAAATGATAGTCTAGAATCATAAGTACAAAACGAGATAGAACATGAGAATAAGGTCAAAATACTAAAGTTCATATTCTTGAAGTAATCATAATAAATAGATATTCATCACAAGCTAAACATAATGACCCAATCATATAGTGTACCATACTTGAAATCATAAGTGAAAACTCATAAACTTATCAATGGGTAAAATATGCTATAAAACATAGTATCGTGATTCATGAACATGAGTAACTTAAAACATGAGGAATAATGGGAGGCTTCATCATAACTGACACAATCATGATAGAGCTTACATAACGCCCCAACTATCTCATTCAATTGGGCAAAGCCTCCCTGAGCCTTGCCAAGGCAAAAGGTGATAAGGCGTGATATCACTCGTGAACCTAGTTAGGCTTGGGGAATACTCTATGGAGAGGCCCCATACATGAATATATACCTACAATGGCACATAGTTATAAGGCTCGAGGTTAGCCTGAGCCGCCATCCTACTCGGTGTTAGACAATACACTCAGAAACATGCACATGGCTTATAACCATTATTGTGAAAACAAACTTTATCTTGCATAGGCTAGCTTAAATCAAGAAATCATAATCATACTTGAAATATGTGAACTATACATGAAAATAATGTTTAATACCCCGAAAGAGCTACGAGCAGATTCGAGGGTTAAAATGGAGAAAACATGATTTTCTGCACCAGGTCACAGGACGAGTCGTCCAATGACCCATGAGGTGCACCATGGGTCGTGAGGTGAATCATGGGGGAAGGAAAACTTAGTTGGATTTCATGGTTTGGGGGTTGACCACGGATGAGGCCACGAGTCATGGTCAGCACCACGAGTCGTTATGTTAGCTGTGGTCAGAAGTTTGACTCGAAGGTTGAAAGTATCGGCAGTGTTCTTAATGATTTGTCACCACGAGTCGTTAGGTACACCATGAGTCGTGGTGTCCCTCATGGTGACCAATGAAGGTAAGCTTCCATTTCTAGCAATGAGTTCAGACCACAAGTCATGGTCCTTGAAGACGAGTCGTCCAGTCCCTCGTTGGGACTGGCTGTGTGTATTTTCCTGCGAATTATTAAAGGATTTTCCATAATTCCTAAGTTCTTAAGGCTTAAACTATGTCGGTTTAAGCTCAAATAGTTGTGTTTTAAGAGGGGTTAACTCATTCTAAGACTATTACCCTCCATGCATGCAAAAATAGTAGTTTCTAGGGGTTATCAAGCTTAGGATTCATCAACTTCTTCCAAAAATTCCTTTGGAAATTCAAGAGGGTTGTGTAATAAGAATTTCTCAGATATGTAGGGTTATGAATGTGTGTATACATCCACTCCCATGCCCAATCCCTCTTCGGTTTAATGTGAATTCTATGTTGATGAATCTATAGGATTTTAATCCAACTTTTGAATTCTCTAAGCATCTATCATGGGTATTCTCTATGCATGTTTCCAATGTTGAATTATGATTCATGGGCAGGTTTTATAATATTTTCAATAACAACTTAGTGATTTTAAAATTTTACAAATAATATGCCCATCTATGGAGGTTATGAAATGATGAGATTATGATCTATGCTTCTAGTTATGATGACATGTTCATGCTGAAAGTATGATTTCGAATTACACATGTCTATGTTCATGTTTTGAGTAATCAAAGTCTATTTCAAGCATGTTTAAGTATTGGGCGCAAAGAAGTTCTTCATCCGGTTCTTTCCTTCCAAGCCCATATGATCAATTGTGTGTCATGATTTATCTAAATTTCATGTAATTAGCTTACCACATAGTTTTAGATCTGGACTCCCACTCTTGTTCAGCTTGTGGTATGGTTTGAGCTAAGGCTCTTCACGTTATGTCTTTAGAATATGTATGTCATGTCAGGATTCAACTTCATCCTTAGACATTGGCTTCATTAGCTTCATGGAAGCCTCTTGCTGCTTTTTGGGTAGTGTCTATCACCAAGTAGGCTAAGGTTAAGTCAAACCTATGGCTCAAAACTATGTGCCAACATAGGTTTACATATATACTTAGGGACCTGCCTTTTGATCTTTCCCCTTCCTTGAATGGACCTTCAACTTGATACCTATATCATTGTAGCATCCTTAGCCTTGGAAAAAATTTGGACGACTCTCCCACTTGAGTGTAATGTCGGGACCACGTAAGCTCTATGGTAGTAATGTTGGTTATAATGATGAGTCTCTCATTATTCCTCATGATTTCAGTTATGCATGTTCATCAGTCATGTTAATATATTTTCAGTAAGAGTTTGACCCAATGTTCAGATTTACTTATGATTAACAGTTTTTAGCCTTGGGCCATTCGATTCAGTTGTGATATTTAGTTGTTTTCAGGTATGTGCAAGCTCTACTCTCAAACTCTTATGATGAAATGTTTATGATATGCGCGGTCTCTGATTTTACTTACTCCAGCGAGTCTTACTCACCTTGCATACTTGGTATATTCAGCATTACTGACCGCATATTTATATGTTGTATTGTTTCATTATACAAGCTCGAATGTCGGAGCTCAATCCGCCACTAGCCAGATCTTCAGTGTTAGCATCTCACGGTCAGAGTTGGTGAGTCCTCATATTTTGAGGGCCCTTTTTATCAGTTATATTCAGTATTTCTAGTTTCAGACTTTAGTGAGTTAGTTGGGGTCTTCTCCCATCAACTTGTCGATGGTAGAGCTTATCGACATAGTATGTATTTAGCTTCAGACTTTTATTATGTATTAGGTTATTTCATGTTATCAAATTTTAGGCTTAATTTGCTATGTTATATGTAAGAATTCTATATTTTAAATGTTGGGCTTAGGTGTTATGTTCATGCCATGGGTCGACTTGGAGCCTCTCGGGGTTCTTTGTCTCGTGTCTCGAATTGGGCCTATGTTCGGATCGCGGCAAACTTTGTACTAGAAAATTAGAGTTTTGAAGTTTCCTAGGGTGTCAAAGGCATTTAATATAGTATTTTCATGGGTGTGAAGCACGCCACACTTATGAAGAGCTACAAGATGTTTAGGAAATTTTCCTTCTTTCATGATCTATGTCGTGCAATGAAATATCTCTCTATCCTTCAAACTCATGCTATGCACATTTGCAGAATTATGCCTCCTCGCCGAGTTAACGGAAGAATAAATAGAATGGAAATGACCATGAGAGATAGAGTGGGATGGGACTAGCAGGCTACACCAGCTAAGGATCATGTGCGCGAGTAGGTGGCCTATGAAAGTTTAAGGCTGCTATTCGAGATGTTAGCTCCAGTCTTTGACTTCCTAGGTCAACCAATGAGGTAATGCATGTCCCTCGGAATGGGAATACGGCTGACGCGAGAGTTGGAGATTATCTAAGGATGAACCCTCCTTTTACACCCTGAAAGTTTTTTGGTGATTTTTTGATATTTGTATGCTATGTTAAGGGGGGGTTGTATAATCATCGTAGATGAAAAGGGAAATATATACGAATGGAAGAAAGCAAAAGTATATGAAGTTTATAAGTAAGGGTAATCTTTAAATGATCATACCTCCCACTATATAATGAATTACAAGCCCACGACCGATCAATTAAAAGGTTTGTGAGTCTAATTTTAGAACATCAAACGGCTTGTCAATCGAAATTCAGGTAAAAAAATTATAATTTTATGGTGGCACTATCGGGCGGTGACATGACAACCCACCCAAACAACTTTATATTTACGTTTTGTGCTATGAAATAACTTTTAACTTTTCAGTTTGAGGGTGCTTTCTTACCCTCTAAAATTCTCTCTCTTTTACAGTAGAAAAGCAAGGAGCAAAGAGGAATCTCTCAAGAAAACACCATCGAACTCAAGCAAAAGTTGATGGAAGTTAATGCAATGTTGTGGGGAAGTTGTTGTTTTCCTTGTAGCTTTGTTTTGGCAGTGTTGTTGCTGCTTGTTTGCAGGACTATTTTGAGCTAAATTTATACTCCATCTTAGTATAAGTTGTTCATAATGAAGAGTAAGTAACTTCCCTCTTTTGAAATCTCTAACAAGTCTATGGAATTTTTGAAGGAAAACTAGAAGAAAGTTATGGTTTGTATGTTGACTTGTTGTAGTTTTGTGTTGACTATGTTTCTGCGTTTTGGGCAGCAAGATTGCTGCGTCATTGGGAGGAAGTTATTTGGAGGAAAGTACTCCTATTATATACAAGGATATTATCATGCAAGGTGTGTTTCTAATTGCTCAATTTGCCTAAAAATCCTAGCTAAAGCTAGAAGTTGGAGGCTATGTCGGGCAGCTATTTTGGTATGTTATTGTTGAAGTTCTGCTCATTTTTTAAGGTTGGAACAGCTGTTTTTTTCTGAAAATATACTGTATATTTGTGGGAGTTTATCATGAGACATGTGAGGTAATTTTCTACCTCCATTATCCCTCAAAGTTGTAGAAACAAGTTGAAATAAGAAATGCTAAGTGTTGCCTTATTTGTTTGTGTTGTGACTGCCTATTGATGTAACATTTTTTTTTGGATAAATTTACTTGAAACAGCCTTGTCAGTTGGTAATAAACTCAATTAATTTAAGGGTATAAGTTCTTATTGTTGAAATAAAGAAATGACATGAAAATTTACCGATAAAAAGGTATGTAAAGCGCTCACATCTTGATTTTCAAGCACGAATTCTTCTTGAGGATGAATTCCAGGAATTCCCCTGCACTTAAGCTATATTGGAATATTATGGTTCTTCCCAGTTGTTAGAATTACTTGGTATTAAGTTATGTATTTGCTAAAGAGTTGGAACACACGATAGCGAAGTGAAGAGGGAAATTGCCTTCAGTTATGATGATAGTTGTAAATTGAGTCTGAAGTCCCCATTGTGTGGGAACTTTGAGCTGGTCCTTTACATTACATTATGTATTTGTGGTTTCAAATGTGTTTCACATCATGGTTTCTAAGGAAATTGGTAAACATGGAAATAAGGCAGCCAGCGCGGGCGAATCTAATATTTGAAATCGGTTTTAACTCAATAAGGGCTAACGAGGGTGACAAAATGGAATTTCCTTACTATAGTTGCCTACCCTTTTATATGCATGTTTTAAGGTTCCTGGGGCCATGAAAAGGTCCCCCAATCCCTCTCCCATAAGCTAAGTAACTAATTAGCAGCGTTTCTTAATTAACCGATATGTTAAACTCGAAAAAATAGAACTCAGATAATGTAAACTATTGATATTTATATGGAACAATATTTATGAGCAGGTTATACATAGTATCTTGATATTTAACTTGAGTTATACGAAAACCATCATATATGTATAAACATGATTGCGTTCAAGTTACATGCTAAGGTGGCAAGGATTGCCTTTAGAAAGTTTATGTATGTTTATTAGAGCTCTTGAGTTATCTAGACCTCCTGAGAGTTGTTTAACACTGTAAGTAGACACGTTGCATGTTCTTTGAAAGTTGTATGTGTGTAAGAAAGTTAACCCAAGTGTAAAAGTTGAGGCGCTACTAGCAAAGGAATGATAAGCGTAAATGTTAGACCTTTTAAGGTAATACGCAGGTTATATGCTCTCTGTCCATAGCTAATCTCCAGAACCTTTGAACGACGTTAAGATATGCCAGAGCAAGACGAGTTTAAGAGATATGGTTGGAAATTAGGTTAAAAGTAAAGTCCGTGTAAGAATTTCTTGAATAGTGAACACAAAGAGTAAATAATTAAGTAGGGAATGACGAATCCTATTTGAAAAGAATTTAAGATGAATACGGAAAGTAGAGCTAAAGGTTTTAACTTAGATGATAAGTGTAAAAGGGTAATGATTAAGCTAATGGCTAGCGAGATTTACCCTGTTCTAAAGATATTTAGCAAAGGTTATAAATGAAGTTGTTTATGTTCAGTTGTGTTTAGTTAATGAAAGGCCAATAAAGTGTTATCTTATTATGAAATGATTAGAATGGAATATTTTTGAGATAGTGACTCAAGTTAAAGAGAAGTTCTTCATTGTACATTTTAAACAACTATGTTGATTGTTTGATCTAAGAATTGGATTAACTTATTTACATTTTTAAAGTTTTCTTGGAAGTTTCTAAAATGTTTATAATGTCGCTAAGCTTTCCTAAGCTCTTCATATATTGCAAAGTTTCACATGAGCCATTCCAATGTTGTCTAAAGCATGACTATAAGCCTTTATTTATCTTAAGGCAGCCCCTAGACAATTGCCTAGCATTTTTATGTTAAAGAGCTCCAAGTTTGAGATATGCAAGTTAGGTCTTCCTGCTTTTAAGTTACGTTAAGATGTGATATGATGTGCAACGAATGAGGTATGCTCGCAATTGTTGATATGAATGTATGAAAGTCAAACGAGTATAAGCACGAAATGAATGTTAAGATTATTAACAGAAAATGTTAAGTTAAGCTATTCTTCACTGCTCCTCGTGTTAGAGTTTCTATGAGATGTTTAAGATAATGAATGTTTGTCTGGTTCTTTATGATAATCCAGTCCTAGGAACTTCCCTAAGAATTCATTCACACCATATGTATGTATTTAAATGCTTAATGAAAGACCTACATGTGTGTGGCATAATAGTAGTATTTGGGGTCATGGTATGATCCCTGCACATGTTGTAGTTACTGAGTCAGAATGTTTCATGGTTGTGGAGTATACAGATAGTTTGTATAAGCCCTATCGACTCCATTTATGATTGCGATTGAGATTTATTTTTATTTTTACCTGTATGGTATACAGCACGGAGATATCTTTATTTTACCCCGGTATGATACACCGTCTTGAGATATTTTTTATTTTATCCTGGTGTGGTACACTGGCTGTAGATATTTATATTTTATCCCGGTGTGGTACATTGGTAGTATTTTTAGTTTACCACGGTGTTGAACACTAGCAGGATGAATTGTACGTACAGATTTATGGTTTGCTGGTCACCGACATTACAATTATAGTTTCTTTCTGGTGCATTTCTTAATTGCATTTTCATCTCATTATAGAGTTATTTTCAGGTTTTGGTTTCGAGTTTCCAGCTTGTTAGTATTCCTTGTCTTGATTGAGTTGGGAGTTCACTTATTTTATAGTGAGTTGTTATCAATGATAGGTTGCAGGGTTCCAGGTTATATCTATCCTTTATATGTTTGTGTGTTGAGTTAGTTATTGCAGGATTGTTATCTCATGTTATAATTTCATTGTTACATACTAGTACCTTTCATTTGTGCGGCGTCCCCTCACTGGGGACTTGCGTTCGTGTTGCAGCTGCAGGTAGAGGCTAGGATTACTAGTTGAAGTAGCGGTTCATGAGATTAAAGGATGTGTTGCTCTTCTTGGAGCTAGGGCATAGTTATTTCTGCTTGAGTTTTGAGTTATAGTTACGAGCCAGGTCGGGCCCTATTTCGACCATCAATTCAATTTACTCATTAGAGGCTTTGTAGACCTGGTATGTATACTATTATTCATTTTGAAGCCTTGTCGGCTTTCCATTGCTTTGTTTAGCCTAATCATGGACTTATTTACATTTTAGTTATTTATTTGTGGTAGTTGAGACCTTAAGGGTCAGTGATTACTTGATTGATTGTGACAGGTGACCTAGAAGGCCTAAGTGTTACACTTATGGATGTTGTATAGTTGGCTTCTTGGTCAGTCAGGTATCGGGAGCCAATTGCGCCCTCCCCCAATTTTGGGTTGTGACACCTCGGGTTCCTTGGATGAAAGGTGGGCAGGGATCCACATGAGTTTATTGATGAGGTTTGAAGATCACTAGATCATGGGGATGACCGAGGAGGAGAGTGCAGATTTAGCCTCGTATAAATTGAAAGGGGTTACGCGCATCTGGCTCAGGCAATGGAAAGATAGTAGGACAGTCGGAGTAGGCCCCATTGGTTGGGATGATTTCCACACCACATTTATTGATTGGTTCTTCCCTCGTGAGATGAGGGATATTAAAGCAGCTGAGTTTGTGAACCTAAAGAAAGGTAAGATGACAGCCCAGGAGTACACTTTAGAGTTCACTCGCTTGTCTAAGTATGCACTTGAAATGGTGACAAATCAGAGAGCCCCAGTGAGTCGGTTCATGTATGGGATAACAAACTGTTTGGTCAGATTGCGAGGACAACGATGCCTTCATCAACACATTGACTTTCCTAGATAATTTTGTACGCCTGGGAGACAGAGGCACTGTAGGTATGAGCGGGATACAGAGGCCAAGAGGGCTAGGATTGATGGCTTTCTATTCTCCTAGTAGAGGGTCTAGTGGCGGGCATCGTCAGCAGTTTCCACCAAAGATCTTGGCCCGGCCATAGGTTATGAGTGTTCCATCCAAATCTAGAGCGCGTCCATAGAATGATTATCAGGCTCTCGAGGTCACGGGAGCTGACTCGTAAGTCAACATCCCAAGTGTAGTAGGTGTGGCCAGAGACGCAATAGTGGAGGTGTTGCTTATTCGGAGTGCTTGTTTGGTGCAGGATGCCGGACATGTGTAGAGATCGTCAGGAAGCCAAACAGGGTCATGACAGGGTCACAAAGGGCTAGCCACTATCTCAGCAACCCCACCATCACGCTCAGCTCAGCAGGGTGCATCGACTAGTGCATGTGGTGGTCAGCGCCAGAACAAATTCTATGCCCTCGAGATCTCATCGGGAGCGGGGAGGTCTTCCGGATGTAGTCACTGAGGTATGTGATGAAATTTTGACCTTGATGTATATTCATTGATATCCGGGGATAGTTTATCTTTTGTGATGCCCTATCTTGCTAGTAGTTTGAGTCATTCCTGATATCCTATCGAACCCTTCTCCCGATCTCACACCGAGTCGGTGACTCGATTATAGCTCAGCGAGGTATATAGAATTGCCTGTCACAGTCCTTCAGAAAGTCACCTCAATAGATTATTAGAGTATCCATGACAGATTTTGATGTTATCTGGCGTAGTTAGTTGCATGCATCTGTTATTCCTTAGTAAATTATAGAACCCATGCGGTAGAGTTTCTATTCCCGGGTGAGCCAGTCCCTGGGAATTGAAGATAGTTCATTTGTGTTTCTGTAGGTCACTTCATTCCTACCTTAAGGCCATAAAGATGATTTAAAAGGGTTGCGTGTACTATCTAGCTAGCGTTAAGGATGCTACTAAGACCCCGACTGCTCGATCAGTCCCATAGTGTGTGAGTATCCAAAGAGTGTTTCAAATGATCTACCATGGATTCCTCAAGAGGAGATCGGCTGGTATTGACCTTCTTTCTGATCCGCAGCCTATATCTATTCCCCCTTACATTATGGCTTTGAAGCCCAGGCTAAAGGAGTTGAAGGAGCCGAGTTGAGATCTCTTAGACAAGGGTTTATCAGACCTAGAAAATCCTGTGTGGTGCACCCAGTTCTCTTTATCCGAAAGAACGACGGTTCCTTCAAATGTGCATTCACTATGAGTGAGAATTAAAAGTCACCATCAAGAACATGTATCCTTTCCCCAAGATTGATGGTTTGTTTTACCAACTTCAGGGTGCTAAGTGTTTTTCAAAGATAGACCTCAGATGTGGATATCTATTGGCTCGAGGTTAAAGAAGTGACATCAAAGATAGCCTTCAAGACCCGGTATGGCCACTATGAGTTTTTCGTTATATCTTTTGGACTAACGAATGCTTCTGCAGCTTTATGGATTTATTGAACAAGGTGTTTAAGCCATATATGGACATGTTCGTGATCGTGTTCATAGATGACGTTCTCATATTCTCTCGAAACGAGGAGGAGCATGCCGCTCATTTAAGGGTGATATTACATACTCTTAAGGATCGCCAATTGTATTCTATGTTCAGCAAGTGTGAATTTTGCTAGACTCAGTAGCATTTTTGGGACATGTTGTGTCAAGAGAGGGTGTGCAGATGGACTCTCAAAAGATAGAAGATGTGAAGAATTGGCCTAGACCAGTGAGTCTTTTGGGTTTCAGGAAATTCTTGGGCTTATCCATTATTACCGGGCTGTTGATGGGTTTTAATCCATTGAAGCACCGTTGATTAAGTTGACCAAGAAGAAGGTGAAGTTTAATTGGCTGGAGGGTTGTGAGAGAAGAGCTTCCAAGAGTTGAAGACTCGACTCACCTCAACACTGGTTGACCCTACCTGAGAAGTACCGATAAGGTTTGTGGTATATTGTGACGCTTTGAGGATCAGTCTTGGTTGTGTACTCATGCATCATGATAAAGGGTCATAACCTATGCTTCCAAGCAACTGAAGGTCTATGAAAAGAACTATCCGACTCACGACTTTGAGTTGGCACCCGGTGGTATTTGCCTTGAAGTTTTGGAGACACTATCTGTACGGTGTCCATGTGGATGTGTTTACGGACCACAAAAGCCTTCATTAAATTTTTACCCAAAAGGATCTAAATCTACATCAGAGGAGGTAGTTGGAGCTTGTGAAATATTATTATGAGTGGTCCTTTATCATATAGGCAACGCTAATGTGGTGAGACACTCTTGAGCTTTCTATGGTATGTCCCACATGGAGTAAGGGAAAAGGAAAGATTTACTGAAGGATGTGCATCGTCTAACACAGTTAGGAGTTCACCTTGTTGATTTGAAATGGTGAAGATTTGCCATTTTTCAGAATGAATCAGAATCTTCCTTGGTGGCTGAGGTCAAAGTTATACAAAATGAAGATCCTGTTCTGAGTGAAGTTGAAGGAAGCCGTTTGGAATCAAGAAAGTGGAGTCTTCTCCCAAGTGGGAGATAATTGTTTGCTTCGATATCAGGGTCATCTGTGTGTTCCGGGTGTAGATAGATTGAGATCGGATGTTGCATGAGTATTATTATTCTAAATATTCTATACATCAAGAGTGCCACCATTGCCAGACCGTGAGCTATAAGAAGTTTATTGGTGGAATGACATGAAGAAGGACATAACAGAGTTTGTGGCTAAGTGTCTGAATTATCAACAGTTGAAGGTTGAACATTAAAGACTGGAGGTGTGTTCCAAGATATTAGTATCCCTACTTGGAAGTTGGAGAAATCAATATGGACTTCATTACAGGATTACCTTGTACTCAATCCAACAGTATGGCTCTATTTGGTTTGTAGTAGATAGTTTAATTAAGGCAGCTCATTTTCTACCGGTCAAAACTATGGATTCAGTGGAGGATTATTCTAAATTTTATGTCGAAAATTATTTGGTTGCATGGAGTACCACTTGCCATCATATCATGTAGAGGTACTCAGTTTACCTACTAGTTTTGGAGATCGTTTCTGAAGGGACTTGGTACTCAGGTTAATCTTAGCACAACATTTCAACCGGAGAAAGGTGGTTAGGCTAAGCGTATCATTCAGAATCTCAAGGATATGTTGAGAGAGTGTGTGATTGATTTCAAGGAGTAGTAAAAGCTATTTCCTCTCATTGAGTTTGCATATAACAACTACCATTCCAGCATTCAGATGGCTCTATTTAAGGCTCTGTATGGGCATAGGCGTAGATCGCCCATTGGTTGGTTCGAGGTCAGCGAATCTGCAATGATAGGACCAGACTTCGATCTATAAGGCTATGGAGAAAGTTCAGCTTCGAAGATACAGGTTGAAAACAACTCCAGAGTCGTCAAAGTTCTTATGCGGATGTGACGAGGAGAGATCTTGAGTTTGAAGTTGATGATTGGGTGTTTCTAAATGTGTCTCCCATGAAGGGATTGATGAGATCTGAAATAAAGGAAACTCAATCCTCGTTATTTTGGTCCATACCGAATTGTGAGACGGGTTAGAAAGATTATTACACGAGTTGGTGTTTCCCTTAGAATTAGCTTTAGTACATCCAGTGTTTCATGTCACTTTTAAAGTGCATGGGTGATCCAACTTTGGTTGTAGAGAGTGCGGAGTGTGAAGGATAGCCTTAGAATGGGAAGTTTTGATGGAAATACTTGATCGTCGTGTTGAAAGCTAAGAAACAGTAGCTTTAGTTAAGGTTTTTGGAGGAATCAACATGTTGAGGAAGCTTGGTAGGAAGCCGAGGCAGATATGATGGCTTAATACACCTGCATCTATTCCCTTCCAGCTCTATTTCAGCTTGAGGTATCAGCTTCCTCCCTAATACATTATTCAATTTCATGTTCAGTTCATGTGCCCCAACTTATTTCATGTCAATGTATGTATGTATGATTCATGAATTTAGTTAAGTTATGTAATTCAGTCAAGAGTCAGTCACTCCGTTAGTTATCAGCTTTAAATGTTCGGTATTGTCGGCTTGATTTGCATTTCTCAGCTTTTGATATGTTTATTCACATGGAGCGAATGTTCCCAAGAGGAGATATTGTAATATCCCGAAAGCCCTAAGATCATACAGAAGGTTGAAATGGAGAAAAATAGATTTTCTACACAGGTCACAAGACGAGTTATCCAGTGACATGAGGTGCCTGCAGTCGTGAGATGACTCATGGGGAGGAAGGAAAACTTAGTTTGATTTCTTGGTTTGGTTGACGACGGATGAGGACATGAGTCATGGTTAGCACCATGAGTCATTATGTTAGTTGTGATCAGAAGTTTGACTCGAAAGTTGAAAGTTTTGGCAGTGTTCTTAATGATTCCGCCTACACAGTCGTCGGGTAAAACACAAGTCGTGGTGTCCCTCGTGGTGACCAACGAGGTAGTTTCAGTTTTGGTGATGAGTTCAGACCATGAGTTGTGGTCCTTGATGACGAGTCTTCCAATCCCTCATTGGGACTGATAGGTTATTTTCTGCAAATTTATTAGGGTCTTTCCGTGGTCGTAAGTTCCTAAGGCCTAAATTACGTCGTTTTTAAGCTCAGATATGCAATGCTAAGAGGTTAACTCATTCTAATCCTATTTCCATGCATGCAAGCCTAGTAGTTTCTAAGGGTAATCAAGCTTAGATTCATCAAGCTCTTTCCTAAATTCCTTTGGGCATTCAAGGGTTGTCTAATAATTTTTTCAGGTATGTAGGGTTATGAATAGGTGTATCCATCCACTCCATACCCAATCCCTCTTCGGTTTAATGTGATTTCTAAGTAAATCTATGGGGTTTTAACCCAACTTGTGAATTCTCTAAGCATCTATCATGGGTATTATCTATGCATGTTTCTAATGTTGAATTATGATTCATTGGTAGGTTTTATAATGTTTTCACCCCCAAATTAATGATTTTAAAGTTTTATAAATAAGATGTCCATCTATGGAGGTTCATGAAAAGATGAGATTATGATCTATGCTTCTAGTTATGATGAGATGTTCATGATGAAGTATGATTTCCGAATTACACATGTCTATGTTCATGATTTGAGTAATCAAAGTCTATTTCAATCATGTTTAAGTATTTGGCAATATATATATGATCAATTATGTTTCATGATTTATTTAAATTTCATGTAATTAGCTTACCACATGGTTTTGGAGTCTAGAGTCTCACTCTTGTTCAGCTTGTGGTATGGATTGAGCCAAGGCTCTTCATGTTATGTTTTTAGAATATGTATTTCATGTCACGTTGGCTTCCTCACTAGACGATGAATGATGTAATACACTCCAAAAGTTCCTAGACCATACTTTAGATTTTAAGTGTGATCATCAGGAAAAGTTGGAAAATTTGTACTTGATTATGACTCAACCTACGATGCATTAGGTTGGTAATATAAATCTATCATGGTATACCGGTTGAAGACAAGTATCCGATTATTCCTCATGATTTCAATTATGCATGTTATCATTTTATCTGTTTATATATCTATATATGTTCTAAAGCAGGTTTGACTCAATGTATAGTTTTACTCGTGACTATCAGCTTTCAGCTTTGAGTCAATAGATTCAATTATGATGTTATGTTTTGCTACAATAAGATCATGATTTCGGAAGAATACATGCAAGCCCTAGTATCAGATTCTTGTTGTTTTATGTTTACATTATCAATCTTTAAATGAAGTTTTATATTTAAGCAGTTTTACTTAGTCTGTATACTCGGTACATTCTGTGCAATCCGCATACTCTATGTTGTATAATTTCATGATACAGGACCCGACGCGGACTCATACCTATCAGTAATAGTTCTAGAGTTAGCACCCAGCTTAGTGGTGAGTCCTCATCTTCCAAGGACTGATGTTACTTCGATTTCTCTATGTATTTCGATTTTAGTTCATTCTAGTTGATTTGGGGACTTGTCCCATCATCTCCTCATGTTTAGAGGCTTTTCAAACAAAGGGATGTTTTCATCTTCAGATTGTGTGTTGATGTTATGTTTATGTCAGAATTCTGCTAAGATTATTATGTTGATTCTTCATTTTTACTAATTAGGTTAGATGTAAGTTCATGCCATGCGGTCGACTTAGGTCTCTGAGGGCTCCTTGTCCCGTGTCTTGATCCGGGCCTCCATCAGAGTCGTGACAAACTTGGTATCAGAGCAATATGTTTGAAGACTTCTAGGGTTTCTGAAAGCCATGTTGATTAGAGTCTTTTTCATGGGTCTGAAGCGCACCACACATATGATGAAGCGTCTACGAGACCTTTAGGAAATATTCCCTTATTTCATGATCTATTTAATGTGATGAAATGTCTCCCTATCCTTCTAATCCGTGCTATTCACAATTGCAGAATCTGAAGCTCCCCGAAGAGTAAATGGTAGAAGGATTAGGACTGGAAACTGACCATGAGGATGGCAATAGAAATGGGCGCAGCAGGCCCCACTAGTCCTGGAGCACCAGACACCGGAGTCTGTTTCCCATGCTGAGTTTCAGGAAGCTATTCAGATGCTCATACATGCCTTGAAATGCTCAGATCAATAATTAGGCAGTTCTGAATGTCACAAAATGAAGAAAATACGGTGGTGGCTCGAGTCAAGAATTTTTTGAGGATGAACCCGCCAGAGTTCCGTGGGTCAAAAGTAGATGAGGACCCGCATGAGCTCATTGGCAAGATTGTGAAGTAACCAAACTCATGGGGGGTAGATAGGTTTAGTGTGCGGAGTTGGCCTCATATCAGCTAAAAGGGGTCGCACACATCTAGTTTCGTCAGTGGAAAGATAGTAGGGCCACCGAAGAAGGTCCTGTCTCTTGGGAAAGTTCCTGTTGCATTCTAGATTGGTTCTTCCATGAGATAGAGGAGCTAAAGTCGATCATGAATCTAATCAAGGGAGAATAGCCCGGTGTAGGAGTACACCCTTGAGCTCACTCTATTATAAAAGTATGCCCAGAGTTAGTGGCCGATTACAGGGAGAGGGTGAAGGGTTCGTTCATGGCATGGAAGGCTATTTTGAAAGGATTGTAGGACTGCTATGCTACACACCAGGATGTAATTCCCTAGGATAGTCTTGTACGCCCAGATGGAGTGGGCAAATACGGGAGAGAGGCCAAGAGGGTTAGGATCGATAATTCCAGGTAATCTCAGTTCGAGGAGGTCAAGTGGTGGGCACTAACATCAGCCCAAACATATTTAGCATTGAGAGGTCCATCTAGGCCTGGCGGGACAGAGTGAGCATCAGGCTTTAGGGGTTAGAGCAGCAAGCCTGCAATTCTAACAATCTAATTTACGGCAGGTGTGGTTGAGGCACACGGGCTAGTGCCTAGCGAGAACAGGTGCTTGTTTCGAGATTGTGGGAAAGAGTGAGAATATGCTCGGTGCCCAGTAGTGAGACAATACCATGATGGGGCTGAGGATCAGCTTCTAGATTAGCAACCCCATCCGCATACTAAGCACATCAGGGGGCATTTACCAACAAAGGTGGAAATTAGCGCCAAAATAGATTCTATGCCTTAGCATCCCACCAAGAGCAAGGAGGTCTCTCCCGGTTGTGATCAGCGACATGTTCCCAAGTTTTCCATCTCTATGTATATTCTTTGTTAGATCGTAGGGCTACCTTGTCTTTTTGGGAACCTTATGTGGTCAATAGCTTCAGAGCCAGTCTCGAAGTCTTGTCAAAACCCTGCTCAAGTCTCTCTACTCCAGTAGGTGATTCAGTTGTATCTAGACAGGTGTATAGAGGTTGCCCCGGTCTCGGTCAACTTCAGAAATTCACCTCAACAAATTTGATAGGTGCTCCATGATTTATTTTGATGTTATCCTCTGCATGGATTAACTATTTTCATGTTATGGCTTAGTTAATTGTAGAACCCGGGTAGTAGAGTCATATTTTCAGGGGAAAGCCAGTCCTTGAAATTGGAAGGGTAATTCAGCTATGCTTGTAGGTTGTTTATTTCCTAGCTTAAGACGGGAAAAATGATCTCCAAAGGATTTATGTGTACCATAGTTGGGTTTAAGGATGCAGACGTCTGAGACCCAGACTATCCAGTCTTCCTAATAGAATATGGAAATATCTCTAAAGTTCTTTCTTGATGATCTGCTGGGAATCCCCAGCGGGAGATTGATTTTGGTATTGACTTCTTCCTGATACGCAACCTATATCTATTCATCCATACAAAATCGCTCCAGCCGAGCTAAAGTAGTTGAAGGAACAGTTGAAGGACCTATTAGATAAGGGCTTCATTAGAACGAGTAGTCCCATGGGGTGCACCAGTTCTCTTTGTCCGAAAGAAAGACGGTTCTCTTTGTATGTGCATTGATTATCGACAATTGAACATAGTCACCGTAAATAACAGGTATCCTCTACCCAAGATTGATGATTTATTCGACCAGCTTCAGGGTGCCAAGTACTTTTCGAAGATAGATCTCAAATTCGAGTACCATCAGCTCAGAGTATGGGAGAGCGACATCGAGGCCAACTTTCATGATGTGGTATGGTCATTATGAGTTTGTAGTTATGTATTTTGGGCTAACAAATGCTCCGACAGCTCTTATGAACTTGATAACAGAATTATTCAGCCATACTTGGATATGTTCATGATTGATGTTTATTGATGATATCAGATATACTCTTTGAGCAAGCAAGAGCATGCCGCTCAATTGAGGTCTCTCAAGGATCGCCTATTATATACCAAATTCAGCAAGTGTGAGTTTTGGTTGAACTCAATGAGATTGTTGAGCCGTGTGTTTTCAAGCAAAGGCATAAAGGTGGACTCTCAAAAAATAGAAGCGGTGAAGAATTTGCGTAGACCGGTGAAGAATTCAGATATTTAGAGCTTTTGGGTTTGGCAGAATACTATCAAAAGGTTTATGGAAGGTTTCTCATCTATTTCATCACCCTTGACCAAATTGATCAAAAATATGGTGAAATTCCAATGGTCAGGGCTTGTGAGAAGAACTTCAAAGAGTTGGACACTCGACTCCTTCAGCACTAGTGTTAACCCTACCCGCGATGGGTTCGTAGTGTATTGTGATGCTTCAAGGATCGGACTTCGGTGTGTATTGATGCATCATGGAAAGATTATAACATATGCATCTAGAAAGCTAAAGGTTCATGAGAATTGCGACCCATGATCTTGAATTGGCAGTGGTATTTGCATTGAGAATATGAGTGACAATATTTGTACGGGGTTCATATGGATGTGTTTACAGACCACATGAGTTTAAAATATGTTTTTACCAAAAAGGATCTTAATCTTTGGAAAAGGAGGTGGTTGGGCTTCCTCAAGAACTACGATGTAGTTGCTTTACCATCGTGGTAAGGCCAACTGGTATTAAACACTTAGTAGACTCTCTATAGAGAGTGTGTCTCATTTGAGTGAGGGGAAGAAGGAGGCTGGTGAAGGATGTGACCGACTCCTGAGTTGGTTGGTTAGTTGACTCATTGATGGGGGTGTTATTTTTCAAAACGGATAAAAATCGTCATTGGTGACTGATGTAATAGCTGAGCAAGATGAGGACCCGATTTTGGTAAAGTTAAAGGAAGCCGTACACACATAATTAGAGTGATCTTCTCCAAGGAGATGGTGTGCTTCAGTATCCGGGTTACTTATGTGTTCCGAATGTGGATGATTTAGGGAGCCCTATGTTTCACAAGGCTTATGCATCTAGGTATTCTATCCATCCAGGTGCCACCAAGATGTACCGCAACCTACGGGAAGTCTATCGGTGGAATGGAATGAAGAAGGACATAGAAGAATTTGTAGCCAAGTGTCCAAACTATCAACAAGTGAAGGTCGAGCATCAGAGGCTAGGAGGTATGCTTTAGGATATCAGTATCCATACTTGGAAGTGGGAAAGGGGTATATAGTTTCATCACAAGTTCAACTCACACTTTCAAACAAACAGTAGGACTCCATTTGGGTTGTGGTGGATGGGTTGAGCGTTGCTTATTTTCTACCAGTCGAACCACTGATTTGGTGGATGACTCACCACACTATACATTCAGGAACTAGTTGATTACATGGAGTACCCTTGTCCATCATATCAGACCGAGAGGTGCTCAATTTACCTCTCGGTTTTTGAAAGTCGTTTAAAAAGGATTTGGTGCACAGATTAAGCTCAGCACCGCATTTCAACCACAAAAGGATGGTCAAGTGGAGCGAACAATTTAGACTCTCGGGGACATGTTGAGAGCATGCGTGTTTGACTTCAAGGGTAGTTGGAATGATAATTTTCCTCTTATTGATTTTACGTACAATAGCAACTATCATTCCGGTATTCAGATGGCACCGTTTGAGGCTCTCTATGGGCAGAGATGTAGATCGCTCATTGGTTGGTTTGAGGTTGGTGAAGCGGCAATGATAGGACCAGATTCAGTTCATGAGGCTATGGAGAAGGTTCAGTTGATGGGGACAGGTTGAAAACTGCTCAGAGTCGCCAAAGTATTATGCAAATATGAAAGAAGAGAACTTGAATTTGAAGTTTATGTTTGGGTATTTCTGAGTGTCTCCCTTGAAGGGAGTGATGAGGTTCAGAAAGAAGGAAACTTAGTCCACATTATGTCGGCCCGTACCGGATAGTGCGGCGTGTTGGCAAGGTGTCTTATGAATTGGTGTTTCGCTCATATTAAATTCAGTTAGTACTATTTTTGCATGTGTCTCTCTTAGAGTTTTGGGCGATCCGACTCTAGTTGTCCCGAGGGGACAGCGTGGGTGTGAAAGACAACCTTAGTTATAAGGATGTTACGGTAGAAATATTAGATCGATAGGTTCAACGGCTAAGGAACAAGGTAGCAACTGAAGGTTTATGGAGGAATCAATGCATTGAGGAGCTAAGGCTGGAAAGCCGAAGCAGACATAGAAAGTATTAGATACCCACATTTTGATATCTACCGACTCAGTCAACACAGGTATAGTTTTTCCCTAAGCTCTTTTTAGTTTCATATTAGTTCATGTGCCGAAGTTTCTTTTATGTATATATGATTTATGAATGATTATTGAATTCAGTTTAGCTATGTAGTTTGAATCGGACATAGATATTCCGTCAGTGTTCAATTTAAATGATCAGTATTTGAATATGATGATTGCATTTCTTTGCTTTTCTTTATGTTTTCCAACATTCAAGGATGAATGTTACCAAGGGGAGATATTATTAAGCCCAAGCCCAAGATGGACCGAGAGATGCCAGAGCAGGAGAAAAATCTAAGAATTGGCTTTAGGACACCAGAACGGGTCGTGAGGTGACTCTTTAGTAGACCCTACAATTCGTAATGTGACTCATGGTGAGGCTCAGGAGATGAGCTACAGAAGTTTGGGAATTTGGATCCTACGGATGAGACCACGAAGTCGTGGTCGGGCCCCTGGCCAAGTGATGAGTAATAAGAAAAGGGAAGAAGGTAGTGTACCTAATGGAAGGACCCCATGGGTCCTGGTCAGTCACCATGATTTGTGGGAAGGGTCGTGAGTAGTATGATGGAAAAATAAAATCCCAGGCAGTAACATGTGGCGGTGGTGACCACGAGTCATGGTCGATAGCGAGTCGTGATGTCAACCATGGCGAGCCCAGATGAATTGATAAGCAGTGTACTCGACCGGATCGTACCACGAGTCGTGGCTAGTGGTTCTAATCGTCATCGTCCCCTCGTGAGACTGATGGCAGTTATTTTTGCAAATTTAGTAATGTATTTTCCATAATTCCTATGATACTAAGGCCTAAACTACACCATTTTAAGTTACAAATAATGTCTTTTAAGAGGGTTCAGTTCAGTTTAGGCCATTTTCATTCATGCACGCAAAGATAGAAGGTTAGAGGGTTATGAATGGATGAATTCTTTCTCTCACACCATGCCCAATCCCCTCTCTAAAGCATGAATTTCTTATGTCTAATCTATGGGGTTTTAACCCAATGCCATAGGAAATTCCTAATTTCTCTACATAGGTATAGTTTAAATATGTTTGTACTATTTAGTTGTGATTCATGGGCATGTTTTATATTATTTTCACTTAAAATCATGTTTCAAATTCAATGAATTAAAAAGCCCATTGATGAGAAGTTCATGATAGACGCGATTTGTGATGAATGTATGATTATGATGAGGTTTATGATGAAAAAGCATATTTTCAAGATACACATGTTTATAATCATGTTGTAGTGTGAATTAGGTATTTTTCAGGAAATGTGAAAATATATTAGGATATGCCACATGTTCAATTATGATCTTTGATTTCCCGAAATAAGCTTACCACATGGTATGATTTGAGTTAAAGATTCTCATATGAATGATATCATATTTGAGATGTATTTGATTATTGAAGCTTCTAATAAGTATGGTGATTTCATTGAAAACGATGGAGAGCATATGCATGTTTTTGTGAGTAATGTCTAGCACTGAGTAGGCTAAGGGTCGATCACCCCATACTCAGAACTACACACCAACGTAAGGACATACATATTATATATTCTTTGGGACCTCCCTAGTAAGCTATCCCACCTTGCCCCCATTGAGCCTCGAGATTGATATCGATATCATGGTGTGCGTCCCTAGCCTAGCAAGGGGTTGAGACGGCTCTATCCACTTGAGTGTGATAGTTTTTGGCACGTAAGCTCTATCATGGTATGTCAATTAAGGCAGAGTCTCATTATTCCCTCATGATTTCAGTTATGCATGTTCCTCATTTATGAGACTTATATCTATATATGTGATCAGGGGGCATATTTATATGCCAAATTGATACTCAAATGCATAGCTTTTGCCTTGTTGTCCAACAATGTTTGTACATTCTCATGTAAATTGTGTGGAAGTGTGATTTTATACTAACCAACATGATTAGCGTTGTTTTGCAGGAAAAACACACTTTTTATGGAGTTAAGTGACTTGTTGGGAGAAATCGGAGATGGACTCGGGGAACGAGCAAGCAGGTGAAGCAAAGAATTCCAGGGCTCTGCGATGGAGCCGTGACACGCTGCCATCGCGGATGCATTCATCTGGGAGGTATAAATTCAAAAATTCGATGAGGAGTCGCTGATCAAGCAGTGGCACGTTGGGTCGTTTACGGACCTTGACATTCGATGGTCGCGATTGCACCGTGGCACGCTGGGCGCCTCCGCGTTGCATGCCGTGCCACGTTGGAGTGAAATTACCTGGGCGGCCAATTTCCAAAAAGCCTCCGCGTTTGCACCGTGTCACAGGCAGTGCTCCATGATGCACTCCGTGGCGGTACTATTCGAAAAATTATCCCTAGTATAAATAGAACACTTAGGTTCATTTTCACTTATGCTGACTTGGTGGAGAGAGCATTGGGTTACAAGCAGTTGTGAGGACGAAAATTCTTAGGGTTTTCTCTATCCCTTTCTTCTTTCTTTCAATTGTTTGCATGATTTCCAGTCATTTAATGATGTTCAATCCACAAATAAGTGGCTAAATCCCTTTCTTGCTGAGGTTATGAACTATTGTATTGAAATATAATTGTGGTCTCTTGTTTCATCTTTTCTTCTGGTTGTTCCTATTTAATTCTTGTTCTTACTACGTTAATATCTGGCCAATGTTAATGTAAATCCAAAAAGTCAGATTTCACCCGAGAGGGCAAGCTTTGGAAAGTTGTGAATTAATAGGATATGATCTGTTCTTGGTTTGGGAAAATTGGGAATTGATTTACCTTCGGGATAGAAATATACCTGAAAGTCGTATTAGTCAGTGTGGAATCGGTTTTGTATGGCTAGAGGCCTTAGTTCTTCTATCTCATGAATGTAAGTGGTTGAATTCTAAGTTAGGATAAAACCCTGATTTTAATCCTCAGGCATAGTTAGAGCATAACAGGACAGACCAAACCATGTATATCGATAATTAATTTCTCTACATGTTCGTTTTAGCCTCAGCATGCTCACATTCGTAGTTCAGACTCAATTGTATAAATATCTTACTTTAGTATATAAATAGTTTCCAAAATATAAAAACTCTTCTTTACACTGTTGTCTTCATTATTAGAGTTTAGTAAATTAACACTCAGAAAAGGTTTTTACCCACATTAGTCGAGTCCTGTGGGTTCGACATTCCGGTTCTTAAACAATTCACTATATTGCCTGCAACCCGTACACTTGCGGGCTCATCAAGTTTTTGGCGCCGTTGCCGGGGAAAGGCAATTGGTGAAATTTTAATTTTTCTTAAAAGTGTTAGTTTGCTATTTCGATATTTTATTGTTGACAACTTGGTCTTAGCCTGTATTTTGCAGATAACAGATTCTATTGGTACTGGCAAAAGAGACAAGGTTTGGTGGACCATCCTTAGAGCCGGAAAGATAGTTTCATCGCCAACGGAGAGAAGCTCAGAAAAATTGCAGTTGCTCAATGAAACCCATTTATGGAGCAACCACGGAATCCACCACTCTGCGGGCAGTACTAGTGCCCGAGGAAATGGCAGCCAGGCGGTTGATGTGGCAGTCCACATGCTAGTAATGTCACATCTAGCATCCGCAAACCTGGGCCAGGAGGGAGGTTCGAGCTTAAACAGAACATGGTGCAATTCTGCTTTTGCGCGGGCGGTTCATAGGTCTCCCTCACGAGGATCACAACAACATCTTCAAACCTTTTTGGAGATAAGTGACACTACATCCCCCTGGAGTGTCAACAGATTGCGTCAGGCTTACACTGTTCCCATTTTCACTTTTGGGAGAAGCCAAGAGGTGGCTGAAAGCTGAGCCACCAAACTCTATAACCACATGGGATGATCTTGCGAAGAAGTTCTTGATCCGATTCTTTCCTTCGGGTAAAACAGCAAGACTTAGAAGTCAAATTCTAAGTTTCAAACAAGAGAAGGAGAGAATCTGTATCAAGCTTGGGAGAGATTCAAATCCTGTTGGGCTGTCCTCATCACCATCAATCCAATGATAATGTGGTGCACACTTTTATAGAATGTTTGGAACCCCACACAAAAACTTTGCTGGATTCGGCAGCTGGGGGACAAGCATTAGAAAAGACTTACGAGGAGCTTTATACTTTGCTTAATCATATTTCGCAGGGAAATCCGGAGTGGAATGTGGACTCTTCAAGGGAGGAGCAAGGAAAGCAGCTGGAGTCTTGGAAGTGTATGGGTTACAATATCGCTGCACATATATAAGCTGCCTTGCAGAATCAACTAAACACCACTTCGGCAACATGAGCTTGAGTCAGTCTCAAGCCCCAGTAAATGCAGTGCAGCAGATTTGGTGTGAAGTGTGCGGGAGCAATGAACAGTCAGCTGAGTGTTGTGGAGCAAATCCAGACTCGGTGAACTTTGTCGGTAATGCACAAAGGAGCAATCACCAAGGTATGGGAACAGCTACAATACCAACTGGAGGAATCACTTGATTTCTCTTGGCGTAGCAACAACCATCAGGGGCAGAGTTCGAGTCAGGGTATGCAGAGGAATCAAGGAGGGCCACAGAACTATCAGTCACAATATATAGAAACAACAATGCCCCTCCTCCACCATCACCAATCGTTGAGGGAGATGTTCAAGCAGTTGATAATATCAAGCTCAATTGCAGGCTGACTATGTCAAATGGCAGCCGAGGTCAGGCCTAATCAGCTAGCGCTAAGGCGCTGGAGTATCAATTTAGGCGGTTCTTCCGGAGCGCGAACACCGGGCCTGGGGAGGACTTCCCAGCGACACAGACCCCAACCCCAAGCAGGTAAATGCAGTGACCACGAGGAGTGGTTTGCAGTTGAAGGAGGTGGAACCCGAAAGACCACCTCAACAGTCGGGAGCAGCAGAAGCGGAGAGGGAGCAGTATGATGAGGTGGGGGAGGCACAAAGGATCTTGAGTCAGAAAGACCTCCACCCCCGTTCCCTCAACGTTAAGGAATCACAAAGGAGGAGGCGTGCTTCAAGAAATTCATGGAGGTGCTTAAACAGGTACACATTTAACACCTCTTGTTATGTTTTGCAGGAGTACTAAGTACGCCAACATATAAAGGACATCGTGGCCAACAAGGCTTACCGAGATATGCCACGGTGGCTCCTACACAGAAAGTGCACTTCCCGGATACAGAACTGATTGCCCACGAAGCTCAAAGATCCTGGGAGCTTCACAATTCAAATAACAATCGGGCAAAGTATCCAAGCTCGCGGTTTGTGTGATTTGGGGCGAGCATTAACTTGAGTGCCAACCTCGGTATTCAAGAAGTTGGGGCTAAGGGAGTCCTAGACCTACTGCAGTGATCTTGCAACTCGAGGATCATTCCTTGGCAAGACCAGATGGTATTGTGGAGGGCGTGCTAGTGCAAGTCGGCTCCCTAATAATCTTCCCGGTAGATTTGTTGTCTTTAGTTTTGTGCCAGACGCGAAGTCCCATTTATTTTGGGACGTCCCTTCTTGGCGACAGGAAAGCGCTAATAGATGTAGATGCAGGCCAGCTAACTATGCAAGCACATGACAGTGGAGGTGTTCGATGTGTACAAGGCCACCAAGCTCCCGGCCGTGTACGAAGAACTCTCGGTTATCAATGTGCTTAACTTAAGCAGATATTGCTCAGGGCTGAGTCTCGAGTTAATGGGAAGCCCCAAAAGGGGTAAGCTTGACAGGGTTGAGGACGTTTTGGCGTCTAGTCAACCTAGGGCGGAATGAGCTTAAACAGCGTCGAACCGAGGCCCATTAAACCGAGAGGAAATTTATTTTACGGGAGGCAACCCTTGAATTGTTGTTTGTATAATTGTACATATAAAAAGAAAGAAAAAAAGAAAAAAAATTTTTCTTATTTTTTGTATAGGGTTGTGAATACAAAAATAAAAATATTGTGTTCCTCAAACTTTAGAATTCTAACTTAAAATAACATACTCTAAAAATATTAAAAATATTAAAAAAATCAAAAAAGATAAAAAAATTAAAAAAATTAAAAAAATTTTAATTGGCAAAGCAGTGAGCCTGCGCGATGGCTCCGTGTCACGGAGGAGAACCTCCGCGTTCCCTCCGTGACACGTTGAGGCAAAAATCTGGGATTCCAGAATGCCTGCGTGATGGCTCCGTGTCACGGAGGTGGTGCTCCGCGTTACCCTCCGTGACACGTTGGAGTGTTAATCGTGTCGGGTCACATCGGGTCACCGGGCGACCCGCGCGAAAATCCCACTTTTAACCCCAAATCCTCATTTTCTCATTCCTCCTTCACCATAAGACAAACCCCAAAAATCCCCCTCCCCCTCAACGTGTCACGACCCTAGGTGTATTATTTCGTCAAGCTTTCTTCAGTTCTTCAATTTAAAGGTATGTTCATCACCCTTATCTTATTTTGTTAATTCCTTTCGATTTTGAGCATGAGGTATGAATGAATCTTAGCCTAAGTAGAAATTGAACTTGAATTCATTCAAGTATTGTTAATTCATGTTCGTAGTATCATTGTGATGGTATGAATCGATAAAAACATGTGCTTGATTGAATTTGTGTAAATTCTAGCTAGGAGTTTGAAATTGAACAGGAAATTGTGAAAACTTGTAAATTTTGAATTCTCGTGGTTATGCATATGTTGGGTGAAGGTTGGTTGTAGTATCTGTATAATGGTGAAAGAAAAAAATCCGACGGATTTTCGGGGGATTTATAATGTATTATACAAAGAAACGGGTGAATAGCATAGGTTTGTGTAGTTACATAGTTGTTGTGTTTTTTCTTTCTTTCATTTGTTATTATAAGTCTTTCTGACATGGTACGATCGTCGTCGGAAATATTATGAATTAGCTGTGCGAAAGTCTGGAGTAGTGCAGTTGAGTTATACCGTCATGTGTGAGGAAGGCACAAGGCAATATTGTTTGTGTTGTTAGTTGTTATAGTTTTTCTTATTTTTTGTAAATTAGGAACAAAATATGATCTGGCCAAAATGCTAAAATGAGGGCTGAAGACTAAGTGTGTGGGGTGTGAGCCAAACCCAACCTGGTCGAAGTTAATGTTAATTCGACTGACATTGGGACATCTTGTTTTCTTTGGCAGGACAATGGCAAGCAGGCAGGACAAGGGTAAGGGCGCATCAACATCGAGGCGCCGGAAGGGAAGCGGTTGAGACTGGGAGCAGCAGTCCCAGCAGCACCAGCAGTTCCACGCGGCCAGCGCCGCCAATATGGAATGAGATGGTGACCGAGGAAGAGTGGTACACAAAACACAGAGAACAAATACTTCCCGGAGAGGGAGCATTGCACGGGACCCGTTGGCACAGGAGTTTCCCTGTATGGTACACCGGATTGGCGCGGGCTATAAGCCATTTTGACAGGCAGGAGTGCAATCTGCATAATTCAGGAGTTCATATGCCAACTGGAACCCGACACTCAGGAGTAACACCATCAAGATAAGGGGGCCAGATTGTCACATGACCTCACCACCTCAATGCCATACTAGGGCGCAAAACACGGATGCCCACGTACTCCGGCAGCTGAATATCACTCCACCCTATGCGGATATCAGACGCACATTGTGTAAGAGCCAGTCTACCCAGCACGCTGGAGCAGGCACAAGGAGAGGGCTACCATCGGACACTGCCCTATTCACGGATGAGCAGGGAAGCTAGAGATGCGGCTAAGAATTGTTTGCTTCTGTTTGATTCTGGGGGTGCACATGACGGATGTGACCCGGGATCGTGTATGCCTAGTGTATGCCCTGATTAAAGGGCTGGAGATTAATGTAGGGGCGGTGATCATATCCGCCATGAACAGGGCGGTTGCATCAAGGAGCACGGAGTGCGGATTCGGCGGGCTGCGGCTCGTTCCTGAGGGGGCGGAGTCGAGAGAGGCCTGGGCATTCACAGATAGACGGCGTGCCATGAATATTACAAAGACTAAGGCACCCGACCCACCACTCACAGGCCAGTTCTCACCTTAGCCGAGCATTTCCACATGCTCGGGATGACGATATATGGCCCGCATGTTCGGGATGCAGATGCTCCAGCTCACGCATAGGCAGGGAGACCGGCAGCAGGACGAGCTATGGCAGCTCGACATAGACTACCCTTTTGGCGAAAACGCCAGAACACTATGTCGGGTGGGCCCAGCTTTTTTGTGGAGCCCGTGGACGACGACGTCCCCACCGATGAGGAGACACGTCGCGGGGATTCCGATGTTGAGTCGGAGGACGATGGTGGAGGTCGAACATGGGGGATGAGGCAGCGGCACCTGGCGAAGAAGAAGTGGTACTTTTGACTGATCAGGGAGTTTCACAACCCACCTTTCTGTTTGTAATTATATGAACACTGGGGACGGTGTTCGATTCTAAAGATGAGGTGGGAAGTAGGTGGTGCTGAATTTTGTCTTGTCTACATAATCGCATGTTCTGTTGTTCTGTTGCTGTGTGTGAATTAATATGACCTTGTTTTGATGTGTATGCTCGCTTTGTAAATATTTTTTGTTGTGAAGCTGTGTATTGTGCTATGAATATTATTGTTGGCAGTGTGTAAATGGTTTTGTCGAAATTATTGATATTTTTTAAATTTATTTTGTCATTAACTATTTTACTCTTGGGTTTCTCGGAGTTTGTTTTCGTTCTTTTGCCGAGAAAGAGTCCCATTGAACAGTGTAAATAGTGACCGTTCCCTGATGGAATGGATGACGACCGTCTTAAGGGAAGCTTAGTCGATAGGGTAGTTATTTTAAATTTTGTGGCTGTATCACATATGTTGCTACTCTATAGCTACGACATCTTGGTTGCGTGTTGTACATAATATTTATACTGCAAAAGATGATTCGTTTGAACGCATGCAAATTTTGTACATATGTGAGACACTTATGCCATAGAATTCGATTCGGTGTGATTGAGGCTTAATTTTGAATTCTTGTAATTAGGCGGTCTTAAGAGTCTATGAAGTCGTCTTGAGTTGAGCATGTGCATCGAGTGTATAGTGAGGTTTGGTTATTCCATGCTATTGTGAAGTTTCTAGAACTTACAATGTGTACGAAACGAGGAAATGAAGGAAGTGAGTGTAGGAAATGATGTAGGCGTTTCTTTGTTTAGCAAAATATTTTCTTGTTTTCCTTTTCATATCCACCTTGAAGATTAAATCCTAGTTAGCCCATTGAGCCTTTAGCCTTTATTTTTTTCTTTTGTCGAAAAGGGTGTGAACCAAGTTTAACCCCCTTCTTTTTATAGCCGTAAACCAAATCCGAAGCTCTTAAGCGCTCAAGAAAATATATAATTTTCCTGGAGTGCATGAAATGATGAAAAGAAAAGAAAGAGAGGAAAAAGAAAGAGAAAGAGAGAAAAAGAGCAGGTGTATTGGCCAGATTTAAGGAAATCCAAGTTGTATAACATCCTTTTGTTAGTCTGGTGTGTTAAAGAAATGGGTGACAAAAATAGATGGACTTCAAGAAAAGGAGGAGGAAGGAAGATAATAGGTCAGAATGTGATGGGATGTATTGGAAAAGCGGCAAGGGTGCTAGTTGCTAATATTGGTTAGCCCGGTATATGCTAGTTCCACAGCTGACATTACAACCCCTAAAGTCCTACGTGATCTTACATCACGCGTCCTTATATTAGTGGAGTAATACACTAGAGGCAAGCCTATGGGTCATGCCGATGCATGTGAATTCTTTTAGGAGAGAGAGTCAAATTGTGTGTACATGCCCTGCATGAAATAGTTACAGTTCATGATCTAAGGAAATTCTCTTGTGATGTGAGGGCGCATGCTGACGAAAAATGAGAACCCGTGTCGGATATCTTGGTCAGCTAATTTTGCATGAGTTTGCCAATATCGAGGTGATTCTTGAGTCTAGGAGGTCTTGATTTGTGCGTGTCATTGTAATGATGATGCCATGCATGTTTTCTTGATGATTTGTTATAAGCATAATCGGTATAACCGTAGCTCAGATTGTCATTAAAGTAGCCATGATAGGATATCAAATTTCATGAGGTTTATGAGTATTGTTTGAGGACGAACAAGATTTTAAGTGTGGGGTAGGTGATCAGGGGCATATTTATATGCCAAATTGATACTCAAATGCATAGCTTTTGCCATCCCTTATTAATATTGTACATTCTCCATGTAAATTATTATCGGAAGTGTGATTTTATACTAACCAACATGATTAGCGTTGTTTTGCAGGAAAAACACAGTTTTTATGGAGTTAAGTGACTTGTTGGGAGAAATCGGAGGTGGTTCAGGAGCGAGCAAGGAAGAGGGTGGAGAAGCAAAAAGAATTCCGGGGCTCCGCGATGGGCCGTGACCTTGCCATCGCGGATGCATTCTGTCTGGGAGGTATAAATTCAAAGAAATTCCAGTGAGGTCCGCGATCAAACCGTGGCACATTGGAATGGTAAGACCTTGACATTCCAGTGAGGGTCCTGGTGCACCGTGGCACAGCTGGGGAATGCTCCGTGCATCGTGCCACCGTTGGGAGCAATTACCTGGGGCGGCCAAATTCCAGAAACATCGCGTTTGCACCGTGTCACAGCGGCAGTGCTCCGCGATGCACTCCGTGACGTTGCTTGTTATTCCAGGAAAAATTATCCCTAGTATAAATAGAACACTTAGGTTCATTTTTTTTAATTATCTTGACTTGGTGGAGAAAGAGCATTAGGTTAAGAGGCAGTTGTGAGGGCCAGAAAATTCTTAGGTTTTCTCTATCCTTTCTTCTTTCAATTGTTTGCATGATTTCCAGTCATTTAATGATGTTCAATCCTACAAATAGTGGCTAAATCCACTGCCTTTCTTGCTGAGTTATGAACTATTGTATTGAAATGTAATTATTGATTATCTGGTTTTTCATCTTTTCTTCTATGGTTGTTCTATTTAATTCTTGTTCTTACTACATTAATATCTAGCCAATGTTAATGTAAATCCAAAAAGTCGGTTTCACCCGAGGGAGCAAGAAACTGGAAGTTGTGAATTAATAGGATATGATCTTTCTTGGTTTGGGAAAATTAGAGATTGATTTACCTTCGGGATAGAAATATACACGAAAGTCGTATTAGTCAAGTGTGGAATCGGTTTTGTATGGCTTAGAACATGATTTCTTCTTATCACAAATGTAGGTGGAAGGTTGATGATTCTTAGGATTGGGTTAAATACGAGAGTTTTAATCCATAGGCACCTTCCGACTAGCAACCGGAGAAAAGATAAGCCATGTATATCGATAATTGATTTCTTTACATATTCGTTTAGCATAGCATGCTCACATTCATAGTTCAGACTCAATTGTATAAATATCTTACTTTAGTATAAAACTAGTTTCCAAAATATAAAAACTTTTCTTTGCACTATTGTCTTCATTATTGGAGTTTTAGTAAATTAGCAAGTTTTACCCATAGTTCAGTCCTGTGGGTTCGACATTCCGGTTCTTAAAAGGGCCACTATATTACTTGTATTAACCCATTACACTTGCGGTCTCTCAATATTTTCTAAAGAAGGTGTGACTCAATGCAGTTTACTCATGTCTATCAGATTTTAGCTTTGAATAATCGATTAAGTTATAAGTAACCCATGTTATTCTACGATGAGATTATGATTTCAAAAAGAATGCATACATCCCTACTATTACATTCTTATTGTTTATATTTGATTATGCATGTATTTAAATAATTTTACATATTTAAGCGGTTTGCATGCATACTCGGTACATTTCATGTATTGATCGTATGCTCTATATTGTACCGTTTCATGACACGTGCGGCACTCGGACTCAGCCCTGTCAGTACAAAGTTCAGAGTTAGCACCCCAACTTAGCGGTGAGTCCTCATCTTCTGAGGACCACGCTTATTCAAATTTCTCTATGTATATCCGTTTTCAATTCATTCGAGTTAGTTGGGGTCTTGTCCCATCAACTCATCATTTTAGAGCTTTTCGGACAAAGGGATGTATTGACTTTAGATTGTGTATGCTTATGTTATGTTTATTTCAGACTTCCGCTAATATTGTTATGTTGATTCATAAGTTTTAGTAATTGAGTTAGATGTATGTTCATGCCATGGGTTGACTTGTACTCTCTCGGGGCTCCTTGTCTAGTGTATCGATGCGGGCCTCCGTTCGAGTCGTTAAAAAGATCTCTTACTACCACTACTGACCATAGTCGCCTGCATCAACCTATGACTCGTGGCATGCTCTCGTAGTTCACTCATTCAGTTCCTCCATCCTTCTAACGAATTGTTCATTGACCCATGGTTTCCCATATTAGGTATACAATGACTCGTACATTCTAACTAGGGTAACTCATTCCACAAACCATGGTTGATCCTATGACTCGTAACATGATCCAATGAGTCATACCTTTACTCGATACTATTGGGCCTCCTACGATAGATTCTAACCACGATTGATACACAGCCGTTACTCCTTCCCATGACTCGTACCACGAGTTGTTACGAAGTCATTTTCAAACATTTTCTAGAGATCACATTTCAAATCTCAGATCTAGTCTTAGGAACCTTTGGGGTATTACAAAGCTGTAATCCCAAAGCTGAACAATGAAGCTAAAGAACTGACGGAGTGACTGACTCGAATTGATACACATGACTGGAGACTGAATTCATGAAACATACATACATGAAATTACATGAAAGGAACTTAGAGGAATGAATTTGACATGAAAATTTATATAGTACTAAGGAGGAAACTGATGCCTCATGTTAGGCCCGACCGAAAGGGAAAAGATGTGGAGTATCTGGCATCATTATCTTCTTTGGCTTCCCATGTACCTCCCTCGACAAGTTGATTCCTCCACAAAACTATCACTGAAGCTACGCCCCTTGTTCCTCAACTTATGTACCTGACGATCAAGGATCTCAACTAAAACTTCCTCATAGGTAAGGCTATACTTCACCTATTCTCTCCTTGGGAACAACTAAGGTTGGATCACCAATGCACTTCTTTAATAGAGATACATGGAAAACTGGACGTACCAAAGCTAACTCTGTTTGTAGCTCTAACTCATATGACACTTTTTCAACTCACCTCGAGAATCCTATAAGGACCAACATATTGGGGATTAAGCTTCCTTTTCTTCATGATCTCATCACCCCTTCATGGGTAACACCTTCAGAAATACCCAATCATCAACCTCAAAAGTCATGCTCTCTCTATCTAACATCTGCATAAGTTTTGTGACGTCTCTGAGCTTTGCTCATCCTTTCCCTAATAGTGAACTTTCTCCATGGCCTCATGAACTGAATACATTTATCAGCATAACCTCCACCTACCTCAAACCATACAATAGGTGATCTACACCTCCGCCCATAAAAAGATCAAATAGAGCCATCTGAATACTGGTGTGGTAGCTGTCATTGTAAGAAAACTCGAGGAGAGGTAAGTGATCATCAACTACCCATAAATCAATCAAAAATGCTCTCAACATATCCTTAAGTGTTTGAATGGTCGTTTGGCTGACCATCTATCTACAGGTGAAAAGTTATGCTAAATTGACGCAGGCAACAAGGCCCCTCTAGAATGACCACAAAAATTGAGATGAAATGAGTACATATCTAAGATGATGGGAAAGGAACTCCATGCAAATAAAGTAACTTGAATGTACAATATAGCATTATTCATCAGCTAGATGTTGATTTGACTGTAAATGAGCTTATTGATAGCCTGTCCACAATCACCCATATAGAGTCATATTATCGGCGGGTACGAGACAAGCCTGTAATGAAGTCCATGTTGATAAATTCCCACTTCCAAGTAGAATTACTAATGTCTTGTAGCATACCTATAGGTCTACGTGCTCAACCTTCTCCTAATGGCAATTCGAACATTATCGACAAACTTGGCTATATCTTTCTTCATACCATTCCACCAATAGACTTCCTGTAGATCTGCGGTACATCTTGGTGGTGCTTAGGATAGATTAGATACTGAGATCCATGAGTCTCATAACATGCAACTCTCTAAAGTCATCAACGGTTGGCGCACACACAGGCCATTTTCATATCGGTGTACACCATCTCCCTTTGGGAGAAAACCTCCACTGCGACTTCGAACCACTTCCTTCAACTTTACCAAGATAGGATCCTCAACTTGCCTAGCCTTGACCTCGTCCACTAATGAAGGTCTGACCCATTTGAACAATGACACCACCATCCTTCAAGTCAACAAGAAGAATCCCTAAACGAGCAAGTCTGCGGACATCCTTTGCTAACTCCTTCCTCCCATCGTTAGCATGAGGCACACTCTCCATGTTAATCCTGCTAAGAGCATTTTCCACTTCACTACATTGGCCTTTTCCCGAATGATAAAGGACACTCCTTATCATAGTCTTTGATACAAGGAATCTCCTTTTCCGCTAATTCAAGTCCTTACGAGTAAACAAATACCCAAGGCTCTTGTAATTAATGAAAACATCTACATGCACCTAGCAAAGTAGTGCCTCCAAATATTCAAGGAAAACACCACAGCTGCCAACTCTAGGCCATGCATAGAATAATTCTTCTCATGAGTGTAAGCCGTCTTGAGGAATATGCTGACCTTACCATGCTGCATCAACACAAAACCAAGACAAACCTTGAGGCATCACAATACATCATAAGCATATGTGCCCTCTGGTAGGGTTAATATTGGGAGTTGAAATAGGTCAGTTTTAACTCCTGAAAACACTTCTCACAATCGTCCAACAACTGAAATTTGACGTTCTTCTGGATCAACTTAGTCAATGGTGCTGCAATGGATGAAAATCCTTCAATGAAACTAATTTATTAGCCGGCTAGACCCACAAACCTCCTAATATCCAAAGTATTAACTGGTCTAGAACAATTTTTCACCGCTTCTATCTTTTGAGAGTCAACCTACACCCCCTCGATAGACACTACATGGCCCCAAGAAATTGCTACTAATTTCATCAAAAACTCACACTTTCTAAACATATGGCGATCCTAGAGAGTCTATAACATAATCGTCAAATAAGTAACATGCTCCTCCTCACTTTGAGAGTATATGAGAATATCATCTATGAAGACAGTCACATACATATTCAAATACTACTTGAACACCCTATTCATCAAATCTATAAAAGCTATATAAGAATTCATTAGTCCAAAATACATAACTATGAACTTATAATGACCATACCGAGCCTTGAAGTCTTTTTTCAGAATATTCTGTCTCTAGCACTACGAGTCGATGATAGACGGATCCCACAGAGGTCTAACCTTGAAGCACATAGAATCCTGAAGCTAGTCAAAGTCATCAATCCTGGGGAGGGGATGCTTTCTTGATTGTCTGACCTTGTTCGACTACCTATAATCAACGCATACTCTAAAAACCATCCTTCTTTCGAACAAACAGAACTTGAGCATCCACCGCTTAAGGGATTTACTGAGCCTGAAAACCCTTATCTAGGAAATATTTAACTTCTCTTTCAACTCCTTTAGCTTTGCTGGAGCCGTGCAGCCAAGGAGGGACGGATATAGGTTGCGTATCAGGAGAAGGTCAATGCCAAAGTCAATCTCCCACTCGGGAGGGACTCAGTCGATCGTTGCAAACACCTCCAGATACTCACCATACTATAGGAACGCTGACTAAAGGTTGGGGTCTTTCCGGATGAAGCATATTTAAGCTTAAACCGTGATACATACAACCCTTTTAAGATTCCTAGCCTTGATATAGGAAACAAAGTGACCTACAGGCACAACTGAACTACCTTTCTATTCTAGGACTAGATCACCCAGAAATCGAAACTCTACCACATGGGTTTTAAAATTGAGTAGAGGCATAATGTTCACGCTCCGCCATACACTATCATACAAGTAATATAGTGTCTCTTTTTAACAGCAGTCTTCGAACCCACGAGTTGGACTAATTCAGCGAGTTATCAAGTTCAAGTGTTAATTTAACCTTCACAAGTGTTGCTTATAGAAATTTTGGGAAATTCTTATTAAGTCTAGGGGTGATCATAAAATACTCAAGAAAGTATATAAGAAACAACTAGAGTTAAGTCCTAATGAGTACAGTGATTAAAAATGGATCAGTATGAAAACTTCAGTTGTTGTCTCAAATTGTTAAAATGTTATGTTCATGGTCTTTCGAGCCTCTAAACATGATAAACTAGTCTCACACCTACATCGTTAAGCGGGGATGTGACGTCCTAATGCGTAGGCGATTTAACTACGTGGATATGATTTGGGGTTTGTGCCCATTATTGTGGACTTCATTACCTCTAATCATTTAATCCTTATAGCTTCACAACTACTTCTACGAGCGGTGATGTGACAATTCTAAGTCGGTGTCTAGCTCATCCCGTTTTAGTAACCAAGCAAGGAAAATTAGGTATAATTTCTATCTAACCACATAATTCTATGTAAAGATAAGAACTTTCTCCCTACCATTCTTGTGTTCTAGCATGAGGTTACTCTTTCGAGAGCTTTTAACTATGCTTAACAAATTTGTTTTCATGGTGATCAAGAAAAAATAAAAAAATTTAAGACAAAACAGCAACTAAAACTCAAACAGAAGAATTCATGCATTTAATCATATCATGTAGCCTCAGCCTAGAGGAAGGGTTTGCTTACTCATGTTCCTACAAATACTTAAAAACATGATTCAAGTAAAGTACTTATAAGAATAGGTAAAAGAGAATGAAAATTAAGGAACCTAGGTAGAGTTCTTCCTTTCTCCCTTCGCTCCTTTCCGTTGTTCTCAAGAAATTTCGTGATAAATGATTTTAGAAGCTAAGGGTTTAATTTATACTAAATGAGAAAAAGAATAATTTGGTCATGCAAAAAATGGCTCCGTGACATGCTGCCCATCAAAGAGCGTATGCGGATCTATCACGGATGGCACTGGTTTGGCGTTGGCATTGGCCTGGGCGAAGCACCATCGGGCGTGGCACGGAGATTGTCACGTAAGCACTGCGTGGAAGTTGCCATCGCCCAGCGTAGCTGCTGTCTTTCCATAGTCTCACACACACACATGCCTCCCACGTGACCTTGCGCATAGCGCGACATTTCCCTAGCGGTGCCATTTGTTTAACATGCCTTTGCTGCCTGTGTATGCTGTTGGATGGCATGGGCAGTCTTCTTCTTGCCATCATCACTCCATGTCCTTCCCCAACTCCTTTCTTATTGGCCATCATTCAATTTAGCCTCCTAAGCATTTTCACCTACAAAACAAAGAATAATAATATTTTTAGTTCCTTGCATGAATATATATAAAATAACATAGAATATAATCTTAATTTAACAAACACGACTAAAAGAAGACATAAAATAGCACTTGGGCAGGTAATTATTCCCAAGATCACTACCCCACACTTGAGCCTTCTTCATCCTCGAACAACTCTTTTACCTCTGATGCACATGAAGACTAACACATAACTAATTGAAGCAAGACAATTTAAGCTAAGGCTACAACGAGTGTTTTAGATGGAATGTTAAATATAGAGCATGCAAGATTTAACCATTAAAATCAAATATAACTACGTAAATACTTTAGCCTCAAAATCGACTCTCAATCTCAACAATCTCATGCAAACTAACCAATAAAGAAATCCGACATGTATTTTATCCTCAATCAAACATGTTCCCTCTCAACAAGAGTTTTTTCCTTTTACTCATTAGTTTTCAAATCATGACATATATGGGTGTATGAATAAGAAATAAGCTCACTCTCACAAAGAATTCACAACAACATGCTTATTGACCCATAAGCTTTCCCTTAGTGTTTTACTCCACTAATTTAGGAATGTTCGAAAGTAAGATCAATTAGGACTTAGTGGGTTGTAATGTAAGCTACGGGCAGGTAGGTACTATTATGGCCAATAATAGTGACTATCTTCCCTAAGCGCTTTTAATACACCACACTTTCATTAGGAATTTCCATCCTCTTACTTCACCTTTATTCTTTTCAACTCCCCATTTTTTCTCTTTGTTTCCCATATCTTTGGAAAACACTTAAGTTGTTAAGTAAGTACTTGAGAAATTTTTGCTCTTTCTTCTTTTACTCCTACTAACTCTTATTCAATTTTAAACAAGTGCACCTCTAGTCTTTACTTTAACTCCCACAACTACTCTTTACTTTCTACTTCAACTCTGACTCCTTAAATTCTTTTGCATGTTCAGTTAAGCTCTTAGGAGTTTTGGATCAAATTCAGGGCTAATGAAAAGAAAGGATTAAGCTGATTTTGTGGCTAACCCAAATAATAGGCTAAAGACTCAATGGGGCTTACTAGGATCCGATATTCAAGGTAGGTAAAGCGAGGGATAAATATTAGGATCATTCAAAGAAATGCCTAAATCATCTCCTATAATCGACATCCCTCATTTGACTTTATATACACACCAAGCTTCTAGACACTACACAATAGCATGGAATATTCAAAAAATCTTTTACTCACAGCACATGCTCAATTCAAGACAAATTCATACTAACTCTTAACTCAGCTAATCGCAGGAATGAAAAATTCAGCTTTAAGCACATCGAGTCACATTTAAGAGCTTGGTGTCTCAAACAGAGTTATATAACTATTAAGCATGCTTCAATTACGGAAATGCATCAGCGCAATCATATTGTAAATAACAAGAACATCAAGCCATCAATCAACTAAGGGGACAAAACTAAAAACCTATTGACTAATTCTCCCTCATGACGATCATCATCCATCCATCGTTAGGAAAAGACCCTAACTATGATTAAAAACAGCTATATATAGACAAGGAAATTTTATTCATGAGTTCAAAGGGCCCCCGTCGGGAAAGGCGAAAAGAAATACCCAACGAGGTGAGTGAATTGTGATCAACTCAAGAATTTTCATCAACCACTACCATATCAAATACTAACTCACGAAATCATTAGGAACAATTTTTTTTAAATTTCCCTCTCCCCACACATAAATTATGCTATGTCCCCAAAGCATCAAATTATAATAACAAAAGGATGAGAAAGCCTCTCTGAGGACTCTAGGCCTAGCTGTGACATGCATTATCCATTTTTTCTTCTCGAGGATCCTTAACCCCACACTTGAACTTACATGCTCCTTAGCTTCCTCTTCCAAGGTATAAACTTCCCTCATTTTATGCTTAATTCACCACCACCCTACAACAAAGTAAAAATAAACAAAAGCCAAAAAAAGAAAAATAAGAATTAGACCTATGGTACTCTTAGGTTGTATCCCAACCAGCGCCTGATTTTATATCGCGACACGACATGGACTATCCTTCTCAAGACATCCTCAAACTAGTGTTTCTTTCGAGGACCATCTTCTTCTCTTTTTATTTTTCGAGGGGACAACCTACGCTCTGTCCCTCTCTTCTTCAACTTCTTTTCTATTACCGCCTCCATCAGATTTGGGCTGAAATATGATCATCTCCAATGGCAGTGGACCCATGAAATCTATCACCTCACACTTAGCCTCTGACAACATGACCTTAAAGATCTCTATAGTGTGTGGGTGGTTTGATCTCTTTTAAACTCGAAAGAGCTCTTCTTCATCATCGACCCTCATTTTATAGATTTACCTTCTCTCACACTTATGATAGCTCCTCCAGTTTCCAAGAATGGTCATCCCAAGATCAGGGGTACCTTATCATCAACTTTAAAATCAATAATGATGAATCAACGGTATGTGAACTCACCCACTTTAATGAGAAGTTCCTCAGTTATTTCCTCTGGTGCCACTTGGGACTTGTCCTCCAGCTGCATCACTCATGGCCTCAGTTGTCCAACTTAAGGTGTTAAACAGAGATAGGGGCGTTAAATTTACTACTGCCCCTAATTCAAGATCATTTAGCTTTACGATTTGTGCCAGGAGAATTAAATCTCCTGGGTCATGAGCATTTTGGTATCTTGCTCTTTATCCTGTAGTTTCACTCCTCCAGTCAGTGCCACCATTTGAACACCGCCAACCTTACTTTGTAGACACCACATCTTTTAAGTACTTAAGCGCGCTTAGGTGTTTTCCTTGCAAAACATTAAGTAAGGGAAATTTTATGTGAAGTTCTTAGAAAATATCAAAGAACTTTTTAAGGCATTATTCCTCCTTGCTCTTCTTGAGCCTTTTGCGGGAATGATTGTGCATTATGTTGCACAACATTATGGAAATCTCCTTGTTGGTGGATGGGCCTGTCAGACCGGCTCAAACTGCATCATTTCTCTTTCTTCTTTTGGGAATTAAATCTGACTAATTCTCAGCACTCTTGAGACTGTGGCATTATCCTATCGGGGGTTGTATCTGTTTCACTAGGTAACCCTCTTTAAGGTCTAGTGTGCTGAGCAACTGTTAATTGACACATCTGCTTCTCTAGATTGTTGGTGGCCAACTACTAATTTTTCAAATCTGAAGTCATCCGTGCCTAATTTTCTGCCAATTGGGTGCAGAGTAGCCATAATCTTTTGCAAAATAGCTCGATTGGCCACCATTCTTCCTGTCTGCTATTGATACTGCTGTTGCTGAGGTTGCTAGTAGCTGTGACTCGGATTGCCACCACAAGAAAAATTTAGATGTCACCAAGTATTGTTGTAGGTATTCCCATAATTCTAATTGTTTCTCTAAAAATTCCCAACCAAATTGACCGACAAGGTAACCACTACAAACTGTATAAGGCCCGCTGTGCAATCTTAACAAGCTAAGACATACACGGCCTCGACCAGTATAACTATCCACAGGGAATACACAAAACTGCAAACCTCCTAAGATTACTGATAAGATTGTCGGGGCGGGGCCCCGGCCTACCTCTTTGTACAACAAAAAGGAGCAGAAATAAACCTCTAGCTGTCTGGCTCCAGATGACGGAGCTGATGACTCAATATGCTGGCGCTGGAATCACGAGGTATCGGCTATTCGTCTATGAGAGTATCGACAGGCCAAGTGATGCAGCGCTTTAAATAGAGCGTCAATACCACTAGTACAGTATGTAAAGCAGAGCTGAGCATAGCGGAATATAAATAATAATACTAGTAGTTCTGAATATCAGAAATTATCTGAAACTGTCTGGGCTGGCGGGATCTAAATAAACATCTGTGCTAAGGTAAGGTAAAAGCATACCTGTCGACGTGGCGACATAGTATCTATGAGCTAATAAATAACATGCATATACATATATAACATACAAGGACCTATACCAGCCTAGTAATAGGAAGGAACAGCAACACACAATCTATATACCCCTACCCGGGTCAAAACCATCAAAAAACAAAGTCACTCCACTCGCCTCATAACTACGGGGACTACCGGCCCTGGGATTGCAGCTTTGGCTCTATGATCCACAGACTATAACTATATTTTAGTCCAGAGAAATCTGTAGCTCATTTATGTTTGTATCTGTATCAGTATCTGTAATCACCGCCCCAAGGCGCAAGCATTCGACAAGGTATGCTATAATGCTATGCAAATCGGCTGATATAGGAATGTTGCATCTATCGTCCATTGGGCGGCATGCCACTCCTTGGGTAATGACCATCATCACCCTCTGGCGGGCGGGTCGGCGCAGCTGTAACCCTGGGGCGGCGAAGACGCTCAAAAGATGCCCTCATAACACAAACAGGTCTCAACAAACAATAATCATGTATAGCAAGCATGTTCAATCTGAAAATACTATCCATGTTTTGATATTCTATTAATCTCTTTTGTTACATTAAAGCGGATTCTATTCTTTTGGGCTAACTGTATACGAAATATATGGCTGTCTAATATTGATGTACTGACTTTTATTCTGAATATCGCATAATAACATAAAACATGCTTGCTCGATTCATACTGGACTCAATACTCGACTTCTGGATTCTTTCTTCTAGGATTCACATATTTTCTACTAGAATTACCACTAACTTCTCGAAGGAACAAGCTTTACATGCACGATCTCTGCTTCTTGGCTAGCACAACAACTTTGTCAATATTCCGCTATTTCTCAAACTGCATCCATATATACGCAATTAGGACTAAATACATTAATATTCCGGAAGAAAATATCATACCCGAAGCCATATATATACTGCCTAAACTTTGACTTATAAAAAAGCAGTCGAAAACTAGCTATTTCTCATATGTCAGAAGGAGAAATGCTTACTTTAGGGCTAGGAATATATTGACAATAATTTGGAGCAATTCTGCCACATGGATTAGGTAGCACGACGGTTCTCCGGCCGAATATTGCGAAACTAAACTCGTAGGAATGCTCTTTGCAGCTTTATACTTCGGTATCTAGTGTTAATTTGAGTTTGGCCGCGTTTGGCCAGTGTAAACGGAAGGAAATCTACTTCGCCCTCTTGTGCCCTCTATTTCTGGTCTTTTTCTGGAAATTTTTAAGTTAAAATGAAATTAAAACCGAAGTTTGCAGGGCTTCCTCCGCCAGGCTGGATAGGGCCTGCAGTGGCACGGTGCCATCGTGAAGGCCTTCCCTCATGGCATGACACCATGGCAGGAGGGGTTCTGCAGCCTCCCTTGATGGTTCGATGTGATGTTCGTCAGTCTTCCCCCGGCATTTTTTCTAGCATGTATGCCATTAAAAAATATAATAACATGAATAGGCCATCTACATGTTAAAAATTTACGAGGTGTAACTGTCCCTCCCCTTATGAACATTTCCTCGAATGTAAACTTCTACTTATAGGGATCTCAACTTACCCGACATACTTTTAGAAAAATCTCGGCAGAGTGTATCCCCTGTAATATGGGCTGTATAAAAACTGATATGAAAAAGTCAATACGGTACTCTACACAATACTATAGCATTCATATAGTAAAATACTAGGTAAATATCTCATTTATACATATAATATAAGGCATTTCATATGATAACAATACTAACTACCTCTTGACGGACTAGGCTTTAAACAAGTAAGGATATCTTATTTTCATATCTTTATCTCTGCCAGTCAACTCTTTCGGTTCCTATTACGCGAGGCCTTGACAGAAGCAATATCTTTAGTTCTCAATCGTTGTCTATCTAGTATGGCTACTGGAACCTCTTCATAGGCCAGCTCTTCCGTAAATTGGACATCCTGGACTAGGAAAACTCTGGAGGAGTCTCCTATGTACTTCTTTAGCATGAATACGTGGAAAGCGGGCGAAACCAGGACTCTAGTGCGGAAGCCGGAAGTTCAGCTCGTACGCCACTTGGCCTACTCTCCGCCGAAACTGATAATGCCCAATGAATATCGAACTGAGCTTACCTTTTCTTTGCTGATCTCATCACCCCTTTCGTGGAGATACTTCAAAAACGCGATCATTCATTAAATTCCATGTTTCATAGCACATCGGCATCGATTTCTGGCAGCTCTGAGCAGTCAGTAGGCGTGCTCTTATGAACTTCTCCTCTGGTGAAGAATAATATCTTGCCCAATCCGCACTGACTCTCCTACTTCAAACCACCAAACTGGCGATCCACATTTCCCCATACCTGTGCCTCAGGTGCCATCTAGATAGCTTAGTGATAACTATTGTTATAAGCAAGCTCAATCAGCAGTAAAAAAAGCTCGTCTAAATACCTCCAAAGTCCAGCACACACAACCTGAGCATATCCTCGAGCGTCTGAATGATGCGTTCAGTTTGTCCATGTCGGTGGAATGTTGTGCTCAAATTAATCTGCAACCCCAGACCTCTCTGCAATGACTGCCAAATCTAGCTGTAAATTATGCTCTCTATCAGAGATAGTAGATATTTGAACACCGTGTAATCTAACTATTTATGCGATATACAATTCAGCAACAATCTTGATAGAAAATAGCTTTTACTGAAATGGGCTGATTTAAATGAAGTCTATCAGCTTAATTACCCAAATTGAATCATGTCTGTGCCTGGTACCGGGGTAATCCTGCTACAAAGTCCATTTTACTGCTTCCCACTTCCAAAGAAGCTGAACTATGTCTGAGTCAATCCACACAGTTTTACGGGTATTCGCTTTTACTTGTTGGAAGTTAGAACACTGGGCTACAAATTCTCTATTTCCCTCTTCATGCCTGGCCACCAATAGATTTCTTTGATATCGTAGGTACATTTTCATTGCAGCTAGGTGGAGAGAATGGCGGGCGTAATGCTTCACGTCACTCATAATGCGCTGAAACTGAAATATTTGGAACACAAGGCGGCCTTTACATCGCAACACTTTATCCTCAGTACCTGAAAATATGGCGCTTTCCTTGCTGAACTCTGTGCTTTAGCTGAACCCAGGTTAGGATCTTCATATTGTCGTTCCTTCCTCCACAGCTAATGACGACACATCGGTGTTGAGTTACACTGCATTGTCTGGTGTTTTTACTATACGAACGGCTAAACTGGCTAATTGGTGTATTTCTATGGCCAGCCTTAAGCTTCTCGGGCTGCAAGTATAGAAACACTCCCCATAGACTTGCGGCTGAGGCATCTGCTACGTTTTCCTTTCTCGGATGATACAGAATGTTCACGTCATAATCTTTCAATAACTCCAACCAGCGACGCTGTCGTAAATTCAAATCTCTCTGAGTGAAGATATTGAAGCTCTTTGGTCAGTGAAAATATCCACATGGATACATACAAGTAATGTATCCATATCTTTAGGGCGTGGATCACCGCGGCTAGCTCAAGATCATGGGTATGATAATTCTTTTCATGTTTCCCCAGCGTACGAGCTTATAAGCAATTACTTTACCATGCTGCATCAACAAGCATCTAACCCAACACCAATGCGTGAAATACATAACCCACTTTGTACCTTCTGGCAATGCTAACCTTGCGGCGGAGGTTAATGTTGTCTTTCAATTCTTGGAAACTCTGTCCACACGCCTCAGTCCACTGAAACTTTGCGCTTTTCATAACGTGGCTTAGTCGAAGGTGCGAGCTATGGTGGAGAATCCTTCAACAAATCTTCTATATTACCTTGCTAATCCAGAAAACTTCTGGACTTCGGTCAGTGGTAGGTACGAGCCATGTTATGACTGCTTCTATTTTCTACGTGATTACCTGTATACCAGCATCTGACACAATATACACCAAGAAAGCTACTGAGTTCATCCAGAATTGACATTTGGAGAACTTGGCATACAACAGCAGTTCCCTGAGTCTAAAGCTCTGTTCGTAAATGATTAGAGTCAATTACGCTACTCTGGCGAGAATATACCAGAATGTCGACAATGAACACTATCACGAACAGGTCCAAGTACGGTCTGAAGATGCTGTTCATCAGGTCCATGAATACTGTGGGAGCATTCGTCAGCCAAAAAGACACAACTAGGAATTCAAAGTGGTTGTATCTTGTCCTAAAGGCTATCTTGGGAATGTCTCTCCTTGGACTCAAATTTGATGGTATCCGGACCGTAAGTCAATCTTGGAGAAATATCTGGATCCTTGTAACTGGTCAAACAAATAATCTATTCTAGGAAATGGATACTTATTCTTAACTATAACCTTATTCAACTGCCGCTAATCTATACACATGTGGAGTGAGCCATCCTTCTTTCTCACAAATAGAGCGCGCACCCCAAGGTGAAGTACTCGGCACGATAAAGTCGTTATCTAATAGATCTTTCAGCTGCTCTTTAACACTCTAAGTTACAGTGGGCCATACGATATAGAACAGTGATATGGGCTAAGTTCTGGTAGCAAATCGATTGAGTGATTCTCTTTCTGGGGAATACCCGGGTAGCTCATTTGAAGTCGGAGGCTCTGAGGAACATCTTGGACTCTTACTAGATGGTAATGCATCTCTTAGCTATAAACTTCCTCGCCTGGTAGGAAATAAACCTACCTTTGGCGTAACTGTCTCCCTTCACTCCTTCTGCCTCCTGGAAAGTGGAGATCGGACCGTCTTGGTCCAATATTCTGCGTTGGCATAGTATAGCACCAACCAATCCATACCCATAATGGCATGAATCAATCATCTCTAGTTCTGCAAATCTACTATGGTATGAAGATCAGCAACCTCTACTGTACACCCTCGATAAATCCTACTTGCTATAATGGAGTCACCGACGGGTATAGATTCTGAAAAGGGTTGCTTGAAACAGTCTGGAGCAACAGAACTTCCGAGCCACAAATGGGGTAACATAGTACAATGTAGACCACTGGATCAATCAATACATAAACAGGGTATGAGCAAATACTCATCATACCTATTACCACATCTAGTGACGTCTTTGAGTCCTGCCTCCTGGTAATGCATAGGAGTACGACTTTGGCCCGTACCTGAACTAGAGGCTCTAATCTCCCTCAGCCTCTGCCGGGCAGGGGCCTACACCTTGCGAGGCTGCGGAGCTCGCGGCCCTGCTGATTCCTTGTCCTGGCTATCTCAGCTACCTTGTCCCCTGGCTGGACAGTCTTTCATCATGTGCCCCTCCTGCTCGCATATGTAACACTCTGTAGAGCCATATCTACAACTCAGTGAGGCCAGAAATTTGCCAAATAGAATTTGGGTGATGTGTGTATCTTCTCTACTCTACCCTCCTCTGAGGTGAATATACCGTTCGAGAACTGCCCACCTGACTCTGACGGTCCTCAGTGAAAAAATCTACCCCCTCTGCTGTTGTGATGGAGGGTGGGGGTCTAGGGGGCCTGCCTGACAACCGGGGCCTGGGTCCTCTCTGAATCTCCCTCTGTATTTCATCTGATCTATCCTGCTGAGCGCCGCTCCTAATTTATCGTCTACTGTCCTGTTGTTGCTGTCTAAGGCCCTCAATAGTGAGGCAAAGGCCTGCACCCGGGCAATGTCCATATCTTCACAGTGTAGACATCATGCATGCATCAATGTATTCTGGGTTCCAGACCCGCAATAAACCTGTGGACTTTAGATGGCATGGTGTCACAAAAGCTGGAGCATAGGCGGGCGAAGGAATCAAGAAATATTTGTAAGACATATTCTCATCGCGCTCTGCCCCTACTCCAAGTGCAAGAACTAGTCCATCGGGGCCTGTCTGATCTCCGTGTCAAATAATTATCTAGGAAGGCCTCTGAGAAGCAGCTGAGTGGAGGGAGCAACATCCTCCTTGAGACCTTTCCCAGCTCTCGTACCACAAACCAACAATGTCTCGCAACCCAGGAATACTGTTAACTCAGCGTTCTGTGAGTGTTACATGCATGATCGGAAGATTCTCGACATCTGTTCTGGGAAATCTTGGGGGTCCTCTGCACAGTCTGACCCATTGAACTGTTGAGGACCTAATGCAAAAATTCACGACCCTCAAAGCGCAGATCCACCTGATGTCTCCTACTTACGGAGTGGCACTGACTTTGGTGCTGAGTGGCCATCAGTTGTGCCAACATAGCTACTGCACTTCGAATTTCCTGAGTCGGATGGTGTGGTACAGGAGCTATGGAGGCGGTGTCAGTCAAATGGCCTGGTGAGGTGGGTGCTTCGAGAAAGGCTGTAATGATGCCTCTGTATCGCCCTCAAGATCAGGCTTATTCTAAATGTAGCTGGGCATCCTTCTAGTTCCTTCACCTGCTGCGGTATCAGTCTCCTGCCTGTAGCCAAGATCATTTGAGTGCCTGTTTTAATTTTGTAAACAAGAGTATGATAAGTGATGAGCCGCAAGTGTATGGGTCATGCAAGTAATATAGTGAAAATCTTTTTAAGAACCAGGTGTCAGACCCACAGGGACAGGACTGAGGTGAAACCTTTTCAAGTGTTAATTTTACCAGCTATAATAATGAGACAACGATTTGTAAAGAAAGTTTTGTATTTTGGAAACTATTTTTATAACAAAATAAAATATCTATACAGTTGAATCTGAACTATGAATGTGAGCATGCTGAGGCTACGAGAATATGTAAAGAGCTAACTATCGATGTACATGGTTTATCTTTTCTCCAGTTCTATTCGGAACTTATGCCTATGGATTAAAACTCTCGTATTTGCTTAACTTAGATCATGGTGTACACACATCTGTGATAAGAAGAAATTCAAGTTCTAGCCATACAAAACCGATTCCACACACGACTAATACGACTTTCAGGTATATTTCTATCCTGAAGGTAAATCAATTCCCAATTTTCCCAAACCACGAAAAGATCATATCCTATTAATTCACAACTTTCCAGTTTCTTGCCCTCTCGGGTGAAACCGGACTTTTTGGTTACATGTACATTGGCCAGATATTAGCAGCGTAGTAAGAACAAGAATTAAATAGAACAACCATGGAAGAAAAGATGAAATAAACCAGCAATTCAATAATTACATTTCAAGACAATTGTTCATAACCTCGTAAAGAAGGGAATTAGCCACTCATTTGTAGATTGAACATCGTTAAATGAATGGAAATCATACAAACAATTGAAAGGAAGAAGAAAGGGATAGAGAAAACCCTAAGAATTTTCGTCCTCAAAAGTGCCTGTAACCCACGTTCTTGCTCCACCAAGTCAGAATAATTAAAAATGAACCTAAGTGTTCTATTTATACTAGGGATAATTTTTCCCGGAATACCCAAACAACGTGTCACGGAGTGCATCGCGAGCACTGCACCTCAAGTGACAGTGTAGGCTTGGGCTCTCTGGAAATTATTCATGGCAGGTAATTGCTTCCAACGTGGCACGGCATGCATCGCGGAGCATGGCCAGCGATGCCCGCGGTACAATCAGCGGACCCTCTCACGGAATTGCAAGGTCTGGAAATTAATCCCAACGTGGCACGGCCTGATCGCGGACCTTCACTGGAATTTCCACACTTTTTAATTCCAGGCAGATTGCATCCACAATGTGGCAGCATGTCACGGCTCCATCATGGAGCCCTTGTATTCCTTGCTCATCCAACCGGCTTCCTTGCTCGTTCCCGAGTTCATCTTCGATTTCTCCCAACATGTCATTTATCTCCATCAAAAGCATGTTTTCCTACAAAACAACGCTAATCATGTTGGTTAGTATAAAATCACACTTCCGCACAATTTACATGAGAATGTACAAAAATTATTGGATAAACAAAGCAAAAGCTATACATTTGAGTATAGATTTGGCATATAAATATACTTACGATAACCTACCCCACACTTAAAATCTTGTTAAGTCCTCGAACAATACTTATACACCTCGCCAAATTGATATCCCCTCATGGCTACTTTGGCTCGACAATCCGAGCTACGGTTATACCGATTATGTTCACAACAAATCATCAAGAAAAACATGCATAGTATCATCATTCGCGACACTTAATAAATCAAGACCTCTAGCACAAGAATCGACTCTCGATATCGGCAAACTATTGCATATTAATGACAAGATATCCGACACGAATTTATTCTATCATCAAACATGTGCCCTCACAACATAAAAGAGATTCCCCTGCTTTAGTCACATGAACTCTAAGGAAATTCATGTCGGGGTATATGCCCTTACAATTTCGCTCACTCTCCTAAAAATTCACATACGACGTAATAAGGAACCATAAGCTTGCCTCTGAGTTGTATTACTCCACTAATATATGGATGCGTGATGTAAGATCACATAGGACTTAACAGGTTGTAATGCTAAGCTACAGGAACTAGTATATACTGGGCTAACCAATAATAGTAACTAGCTTCCTTAAGCGCTCTTCACACATCCATCACATTAAAATATTTTCTTCCTCCCTCCTCCTTCTCTTGAAGTTTATCTTTATGTTTTATTACCCATTTCTTTAACACACCAGACTAACGAAGAAAAAATAGGTTATACAACTTTCTTTCCTTCCACTCTGGCCATTTCACCCTCGACTCTTTTTTTTTCTTTCTTTCTTTTCTTTTTCATCACTTTTCTTTTTCCTCCCTTCCTTTTCTTTTATCGTTTCACTCCCTTGACACCATGGGAAAATTATGCATTTCTTGAGGCGCTTAAGAGCTTCAGTTTGGTTTAAGGACCATGAAAAGAAGGGGGTTAACTAGTTCACACCCTTTTCGACAAAGAAACAGAAAAAGAAAAAAATTATAAAAGGCTAAGGCTCAACGGGCTGACTAGGGTTTAATCTTCAAGGTGGATATGGAAAGGAAAACAAGAGAAACTTTTGTTAACAAAACGCCTACATCCTTTCCTACACTACACTTCCTTCATTTCGTTTCGTACACACAACAGGCAAGTTCTAGGCAGTCGACAATAGCATGGAATAAACGTGACCTCACTATACACTCGATACTGTGCTCAACTCCGACGACTTCACAGACTCTTTAATCAGCTAATTACAAGAATTCAAAATTAAGCCTCAATCACACCGAATCGAATTCTATGGCATGAGTGTCTCACACATATACAAAAATTTGCATGCTTTATACAGATCATCTTTGCCATATAAATATTATGTACAACACACAACCAAGATGTCATAGCCATAGAGTAGCAACATGCATGGGATACAACCAACAAACCAATCAAAATAAAAAAATTTAAACAAAATATAACTACTCCTATCGACTTCATTCCCTTAAGGCGGTCGTCATCCATCCATCATAGAGAAGGGTCACTATTTACGACTTCGGTTCAATGGAACTCTTCTCGGCAAAAAGAACAAAGAAACAAACTCCGAGAAACCCCAAAAGAAAAAATTAAAAAAACAAAAAAAACATGTAATTTAATTAAAATTATACATGTTTTTTTTGTTTTTTTAATTTAATATACACACACACGGCTTCACAGCCACACACACGGCTTCAGCCACAATATTTTACAAAATGAACATACACATAAAAACAAGAGTCACATTGAAACAAACACGGCAACAAACCAAGAACATGCGATAATATACAAGACAAGCCAAAATTCAGCACCACCTAACTTCTCCACCCCTGCTTAAAATCGACACTGTCCCCAGTGTTCATACAATTACAAACAAGAAGGTGGTTCGTGAAACTCCCTGATCAGTCAGTATTCCCACTTCTTCATCAGGTGCTGTAGCCTCATCCCCCATGTAAGTCTCCCCCATCGTCCTCCTCCGACTCTATATCGGAATCCTCGCGCGTGTCTCCTCGTCCGTGGGGACATCATCATCTACAGGCTCACAAATGGGCCACCCGACATAGTGCCTAAGCGTTCTCATAAGGTAATCTAAGTCGAGCTGCCACCTGCTTCTAGATCCTCCGTTACGGTCTCCCGCCTATTTATGCATTTGGAGCATCTGCACCCGAACATGCGGGACATATATTGAGTCGTCCAGGCATGTCGGTCGGCCAATGTGAGAACAGGCCCGTGAGTGGTGTCGGGTGCCTTGAATTTTGTAACATCTATGGCACACCGCTCCACTGCGGGATGTAAATCTGGGCCTGTCTTATGACCTCAAGGCCCCTCGGGAGCGTAGTCAGCAGCCCGCCGAATCCATTTTCTTTATAAGTGATCATTCTTCAGCAGATAGTCACCGCCCCGACATTGATCTCCAGCCCTTTCATCAAGGCATATACTAAGCATACGTCCGGTCACATCCGTCATGTACACCCGAAATCAAGCAAGGGAGCAAATGATTTTAGCCAGATCCTGGCTTCCACATTCATTTGTGCATAGGGCAGTGTACGATGGTAGCCCCTCTCCTTGTGCCTGCTCCAACGTGCCGTAGATCGGGCTCCACATAATGTGCGGCTGATATCTGCATAGGGTGGAGTGATATTCAGCTGTCGGAGTATGTGGGCGTCCGCCCTAGGATGGCATTGAGGTGGTGAGGCTCCGGTGTGACAATCTGGCCCCTTATTTTGATGGTGTGACTTGACGTCGGGTTCCAGTTGGCATAAAATTCCCGGATTAAGTGCAGATTGCACTTCTTGGGCTCGTCAAAAATGAAACGTAGCCCAGCAGCGTCAATCCGATGCACCATCCGGAACTCTGTGCCAATGGTTCCGTGCAATGTGCTCCTCCGGGAAAATATTTGTTCTCCTTGTGTTTGGTATACCACTTCTTCCCCTCCTCGGTCACCCACCGGGTTCCATATTGGCGGCGCTGGCCGCGTGGAACTGCCGGTGCTGCTGGGACTGCTGCTCCCAGTCTCATTCTCTTTTCGTCCGGCGCTGATGTTGATGCGCCTTACCTTTGTCCACACTTTTGCTAGACATTGTCCCTGTCAAGAAAACAGACAGTACCAATGTCAGTCGAGTTAAAATTAACCGACTAAAGGTTGGGTTTAGCTCGGCCACCCCACTTAGTCTTTAGCTCACATTATGCATTTTGGCAAGATCATTTATTCTAATTTACAAAAAAAAATAACAAAACTAGAACCAACTAAAAAGAAAAACAACACAAACACAAATTGCCTTGTGCCTTCATAAAATTAAGAAGAGTATCACACCTCTATGTACTACTCAGACTTCGTACAGCTAATTCCCACATACTATCGATAATCATTTTATCACATGGCACTCAGCTAAAAGAAAACGAGAAAAATAAGAATATTCCACAAACTCAATCTAAGCAATTTCCCGATTTTGATGAGCTTCGATAATTTCGTGAAATTTCACCCAATTCACTCCCGATAATTTCATCGTTTCTTAAGCATAACGCGATAAGCATAACACGATTCAATTCACCCAACATGCACAACCCACAATTTTTCAACAATTCAACCTCAATTCAACTTTTTAAATTCACAACCCAACCCTAGCTACAATTTCACACAATTAATTAAGCCTGTAATTATCGAGTTCATATGATCACAACGATACTACGAACAACAATCAACAACAACTCAAATGGATTCAAGCTCAATTTATATCTAGGGCATGGATTTTCCTATTTCATGCGCTATGAAATCGAAATTTTAGCTAGAAATTGAAGTTGAGTTCAAGAACATACCTTTAATCCGATGATATCGAAGAAAATTTGATGAATTTAACTCCTATTGCCGTGACACGTTGAGGAGAGGGGATTTTTGGGGGGTTTGGCGGAGGGTGTGAAAATAGAGAAAATGAGGGGATTTGGGGTTTAAAGTGGGATTCCATGGCAGATTGCGCCCGGTGACCGGTGTGACCCGACGCGATTAACACGTCAACGTGTCACGGAGGTAATGCGGAGCATACCCTCATGACACGGAGCCATCGCGCAGGCATTCTGGAATTTATGGAATTCCAGATTTTGCCTTCAACGTGTCACGAGTAGGGTAACGCGGAGGTCCTCTCCGTGACACGAGCCATCGCGCAGGCTCACTGTTTTGCCACTTAAATTTTTTCTTACCTCATTTTTCTCCTTTGCATTCCTTTGCATTTTTCCCTCCGATCAACCTGTAAAACATCTTACCACACGAATTCGGTTAGAATTCCAAAGTTTGAGAACAAAATATTTTTATTTTTTTTATTTTTTTTATTTTTTTTATTTTTTTTAACATTTTTAATTTTCTCTTTTTTTTCTCTTTCGTATGCAATCACAATTACAATTCACGGGTTTGCCTCACTGCAGCGCCTGGTTGCGTCAAACTCCGGCGTCGTTTAAACTCATTTTGCCCCTAGGGTGGCCGGACGTTTCTCAACACGTCCTCACCCTCATCAAGCCTACCTTTATCGGGGGCTCTCCCTTTAATTCTCGATGTTCAACGCCACAGGCAGCCTTCGATTGCTCAAGTACGTTGATCACCAAGAAGTTCCTCGTACACGGCCGGAGCTTGGTGGCCTTGTACATCGAACACCTCCGCCTTGTCCTGTGCTCGCATCGTTAGCTGGCCTGCAGCTACATCTATGAGCGATTTCCCGGTTGCCAAGAGAATTAGTCCCAAAATAAATGGAACTTCCGCGTCACAGCTCAAAAATCCAACACAACAAACTCTACCGGGAAGATTAGGGAGCCGACTTTGCACTAGCACGTCCTCCCACAATACCATCTGGTCTTGCTAAGAGCGATCCATAGTTTGCAATCACTGTTGTAGGTCTGGACTTCCTGGAGCCTTCTTGAATACCGAGGTTGGCATCATGTTAATGCTCGCTCCCAAATCACACAAACCGCGAGCTCGGATACTTTGCCCGATTGTTAATTGAATTGTAAGGCTCCCGGGATCTTTGAGCTTCGTGGGCAACCGATTTTGTATCCGGGAAGTGCACTCCTCTGTAAGGGCCACCATGGCATATTCGGTAAGCCTGCTTTTGTTGGCCACGATGTCCTTAATATATTTTGCATACTTGGGCAGTCCCCACAGAAACATGAGCAAGAAATTAAAGTTAATGTACTGTTTAAGCACCTCCATGACCTTTTTGAAACACGCCTCCTCCTTGTGCTTCTTTAATCGTTGAGGGAACGGGGGTGGAGGTCTTTCCGATTCAGCATCTTTGTGTTTCCCCCTCTCATCATTACGCTCCCTCTCATGTGCTGCTCCGACTGTTGAGGTGGTCTTTCCAGGTTCCACACTCCTTCAACTGCAAACCACTCCTCGTGGTCACTTCATTTACCTGCTTGGGGTTGGGATCTGTGTCACTGGGAAGTCCTCCTCTAGGCTACGGTGTTCTGGGCTCCAGCAAATTGCCCAAATTGATACTCCGGTGCCTTGGTAGCTAAATGGTGTTCTTGACTTCGACACCAATTTGACATAGTCAGCCTGCAATTGAGCTTGGCTGGCTATCAGCTGCTTGAACATCTCCTCCACGCTGGGTGATGGTGGTGGAGGAGGGGCATTGTTGTTCTGTGTGCACGATAGTTACGCTTGGCCCTCCTTGATTCCGCTGCATCCACTGACTCGAACTGCGGCCTGATGGTTGTTGCTACCCCAAGAGAGAAATTGAATTGATTCTCAATTAGAGTTGTAGCTGTTCCCATACTCTTGGAGATTCTCCTTTGTGCATTACCGACAAAGTTCACCGAAGTCTGGATTTGCTCCACAACACTCAGGCTGAGTGTTCATTGCTCCCGCACACTTCACACCAAATACATTTTGCACTGCATTCCTTTAGGGCTTGAGACGGCTCCAGAAGTTCATGTTGCCGAAGTGGGTGTTTAATTGATTCTGCAAAGCAGCTATCTGTGCAGCGATAACCTTAAACCCATCCACTTCCAAAGACTCCAGCTGCTTTCCTTGCCCCTCCCCTTGATCCGCGTCCACTGCGGTTCCCTGCGAAATACAGATTAAGCAAAGTATAAGCTCCTCGTAAGTCTTTTCTAAAGCTTGTCCCCAGCTGCCCGAATCCAGCAAAGTTTTGTGTGGGGTTCAAGCCCTCTATAAAAGTGTGCGCAACATCATTAGTTGATGGTGATGAGGACGGTCCCACTCAACCAATGATTTGAATCTCTCACAAGCTTGATACAGATTCTCTCCTTCTCTTTGTTTAAAACATAGAATCTAACTTCTAAGTCTTGTTGTTTTACTGGAAGGAAAGAATCGGATCAAGAACTTCTTTGCAAGATCATCCCATGTGGTTATCGAGTTTGGTGGCTCAGCTTTCATCACCTCTTGGCCTTCTCCCAAAAAGAAAGTGAAAATGGGAAAGTGTAAACTGACATAATCTGTTTGACACTCAGCGGGGATGTAAGTGTCCTTATCTCCAGAAAATTCTGAAGATGTTATTGTGGATCTCGTGAGAGACACATCGCGCCCGCTTGTGTGCAGCAATTGCACCATATTCTGTTTAGCTTGAACCTCCTCCTGGCTCAGGTTTGCGGATGCTAGATGTGACATTACTAGCATGTGGGATTGCCACATCGCGAACCGGCCTGGACGCTAATTCCTCAGGCACTAATTACTGCCCGCACGAGTGGTGGATTACGGCGTTTGCTCCATAATAGTTTATGAGCAGCTGCAATTTTCTCTCTAGAGCTTCTGTCCGTTGGCGATGAAACTGTCTTTCACGGCTCAGGATGGATCCACTGAGCCTTTGTCTCTTGCCAGTGTTCAACAGAATATGTTATCTGCAAAAATACAGGCTAAGATTAAGTTGTCAACGATAAAATATCGAAATAGCTAACATGTCTAAGAAAATTATAATTTCTGGTGCCTTTCTATGTCGACAGCGGCGCCAAAAACTTGATGAGCCCGCAAGTGTACGGGTCGTACAAGTAATATAGTGGCTCTTTTTAAGAACCAGGATATCGAACCCACAGGGACGGGACTACGAGGGGTGAAACCTTTTCAAGTGTTAATTTACTACAACTATAATAAAGAAGACAACGATTATGTAAAAAGAAAGTTTTGTATTTTAGAGCTATTTTTTATAACAAAGTAAAATATCTATACAGTTGAATCTGAACTATGAGGCGGAACGCATGCTGAGGCTACAAAGAATATGTAAAAAGAAACTAACATCGTGTACATGGTTTATCTTTTCTCCGGTTGCTAGTCGGAACTTATGCCTATATTAAAACTCTCGTATTTAACCCAACAGGAGTAACATGAACCCTTCCCACCTACATCTCTGTGATAAGAAGAAATTCAAGTTCTAGCCATACAAACTCGATTCCACACATGACTAATGCGACTTTCAGGTATATTTCTATCCACGAAGGTAAATCAATTCTAATTTCCCAAACCAGAAAGATCATATCCTATTAATTCACAGCACCAGTTTCTTGCCCTCCGGGTTAAACCGGACTTTGTGGATTTACATGAACGTGTGAATGTGCGTAGTAAGAACAAAAATTAAATAGAACAACCATGGAAGAAAAGATGAAATAAGCCAGCAATTCAATAATTACATTTCAAGACAATTGTTCCTAACGCCTCAGCAAGAAGGAATTAGCCACTCATTTGTCGTTGAACATACGTTAAATGAATGGAAATCATACAAACAATTGAAAGGAAGAAGAAAGGGATAGAGAAAACCCTAAGAATTTTCGTCCTCAAAAGTTTGCTGTAACCCACGTTCTTTCTCTACCAAGTCAGAATAATTAAGAAATGAACCTAGGTGTTCTATTTATACTAGGGATAATTTTCCCGGAATAACAGAGAAGCAGCGTGTCACGGAGTGCATCGGGAGCACTGCCTCCGTGACACGGTGCGAACATGAAACTCTCTGGAAATTATCCGCCCCGGGTAATTGCTTCAACGTGGCACGGCATGCATGTGGAGCATGGCCAGTGTGCCATGGTGCAATCGCAGACCCTCTCTGGAATTGCAAGGTCTGGGGAAATTAATCCCAACGTGGCACGACCTGATCGCGGACCTTCACTGGAATTTCTTGCACTTTTAATTCCCAGGCAGATTGCATCCGCCATGGCAGCGTGTCACGGCTCCATCGCGGAGCCCTTGTGTTCCTTGCTCATCCAACGGCTTCCTTGCTCGTTCCCGAGTTCATCTTCGATTTCTCCCAACATGTCATTTATCTCCATCAAAAGCATGTTTTCCTGCAAAACAACGCTAATCATGTTGGTTAGTATAAAATCACTTCATTTACATGAGAATGTACACACATTATTGGACAAACAAAGCAAAAGCTATACATTTGAGTGTAGATTTGGCATATAAATATGCCCCTGATAACCTACCCCACACTTAAAATCTTGTTCGTCCTCAAACAATGCTTAACACACTCATGAAATTGATATCCCCTCATGGCTACTTTGGCTCGACAATCCGAGCTACGGTTATACCGATTATGTTCACAACAAATCATCAAGAAAAACATGCATAGTATCATCATTACAACGACACTTAATAAATCAAGACCTCTTAGCACAAGAATCGACTCTCGATATCGGCAAACTCATGCATATTAGCTGACCAGATATCGACGATTTATTCTATCATCAAACATACTTTACACAGCAAAAGGATTCCACAGCACAATCACATGAACTCTAAGGAAATTCATGTCGGGGTATATACACGCACAATTTCGCTCACTCTCCCAAAAGAATTCACATGCATTGTGTCATGAACCATAAGCTTGCCTCCTAGTGTATTACTCCACTAATATAAGGATGCGTGATGTGAATCCGTGGGAGCTTAACGGGTTGTAATGTAAGCTATCATCAAACATGTGCCCTCACAACATAAGAGAGATTCCCCTGTTTTAGTCACATGAACTCTAAAGAAATTCATGTCGGGGTATATATACGCACAGTTTCACTCACTCTCCCAAAAGAATTCACATGCATTGTGTCATGAACCATAAGCTTGCCTCTAGTGTATTACTCCACTGATATAAGGATTGTGTGATGTAAGATCACGTAGGACTTAACGGGTTGTAGTGTAAGCTATGGAACTAGTATATACTGGGCTAACCAAGAGTAGTTACTAACTCCCTTAAGCGCTTTTTCACACATCCCATCACATTCGGGAAATATTTTCTTCCTTCCTCCTCCTTCTCTTGAAGTTTATCTTTATGTTT
>JACEIK010000302.1:305699-388433 GCA_018107945.1 Datura stramonium | reverse complement strand
ATATGGAAATCAAAATTTTAGCTATTTAGGTTTGATACATACATATATATATACAGATCCTGAAGAGTTTCTTCCTATATATGTATTTTGCCTTTAGTTTATTCCATACTTTCTCAAACATGAAAAACAAGAAGGTTGTTTATCCTAATCCAAAAGAAAAAACAGCTCATTTATCTTGATACATGAAAATAGAGATTAAACACATCCATATAGAGATTCGAAGTCCTATGGTATGTGGAATAAGGTGGGATAGAATTTGGGATTAGATTTATCCTGTGTTTGGGTGACAGTATAAATTTATCCCGTGTAAATCTAATCTCAAACTTAATCCTGGGATAGCCCATCTTATCCAACTTGGGATTATTTTATCCCATCTCTCGGGTGGGATAAATTAGTCCAGGGATTATAATCCAAGTAGTAAGAAGTGACACTTTGATATATACCATATATTATATACATTCATAAAGAGATTTCAAGAGTTTCCATTGTTTCCTATTTATTTAGCTTTTAGTTGATGGATTTTTTTTGTTAGTACAAAAAAGAAGATGCACAAAACACTTCAACTTGTAGTACAGACAGATTCATTTCGCGCCACTGTTAGTCATTTTACGCAAGATTTAACAGACTATTTGATCTCGAGGGCATGACTTATGATGTGCAGAGCATCATTTTGTTATTTTAATGGTAGAAGATCAGGCTCTCAAGATGAAAAAACAAGGCAAACTAGAGGATTCAGAATTGAGAACTACATTCCTAACCTTTCTTATCTGTGAAATTCCCTTTAGCCATGGCAAGGAGTTCCTTTCTGTTTTTCCCAACGACATGAGTCATATCCTGGAAAAAAGAAAATGAAAAATGCAGGTGAAATGTTGAGTCAGAAGAATTAAACTTGCAAAATATTTGAGATAAATTTCTTACCGGCAGAGGAAAGTAAGGTGAGTCTAAGTATGCATCCTTAAAATGGTCAACACAGGCTTCTTTTGTCTTTGTTCCGACATGCTCACCTACTTCTGCCCAGTTACCCATGCCATACATTTCAATTCCCTAGGCATAGCAAATTCAAGGAACCAAGACAACAAGAAAAAGGGGTATTTACATTATAACCTAATAGGAAAAGTGAAAAGTCAAATTCAGTAATAAATAAGACATGAAGTGTCCAAAAAGGGTCCTTAAATAACACCTCCAGAAGCAACATCTCTTCGTCAGCATTCCAGTCCGGGCATATAAGCGGGAAAGCTAAGATGTCCTGTCCAAAGACACTAAGAAGGCCATTAGAACAATTCACCAATTCTGCAACCTAGTGCTTGAAAATGAAGATTAGCTCCCAAATAGGTGCACTTGAAGCATTGGAAAACACAAAGTAGCTTCTAAAAATCACATGTACAAGAACATCGCTTTTTTTTTGTTGGCAAGTAAAGTTTCTGATATGAATTACTACTGATAAAACAAATAGAAAGTCGAAGCTTCAAGCGAGCAATCTGTCAAATGCATGAAAAAGATTGATTTTCAAACAGAAAAGGATAAAGTGATTCATCATTTACAGAAGAAAGAACTGACATAGTACCATACTAATAAATCAAATGAATAAATAAAGAAGAAAGAAAGAACTAACCATAACCCTATAGTGGTGATGGCTTTTGTGAGGATGCACCTCAGCACCAACAGAGAAGCACTCTATACATAGGTCAAAATCGGAACATACAGCACATTTTATACGAGTTCTCCCGCTAATGTCTTTGTTACAATAATTGCAGTGATACAAGGCCCTTTTGCCTTCAGCTGTCCCTTGACCTGAGTAATCAAGAGCATTATGTCAACATTTGAGTGGTTGCAAATTCGAAAGACTCTATGAGTAGGTCATGCAAATGATGTACGACAACATTGCAGCAGCTTTTCGGACTTGGGTTTTGAGAAGTATAAGAAATTATTGGGTTAAAAGAAGACTTAAAAGAACTAACAAGAAGAAGAAGAAGAAGGACCTATTAGTCCCTCAGGCATCACACAAGGTTAGAATTGCATCACACAATAAAAAAGGTCAAGATTACTTGGGAAATATTGGTTTGAAGAAAAGGGAAAGAACGGAAATAAAGATAGTAATATAGTATAATTTAGGTCAAGATAAGCCATTTTATTTTTAACTTTTTGGAATTGGTAACTGAAAATAAGCCATTTTACTTACTGTTTCCTTTCATTTCGTTCAACCAATTAACCCTATAAAATTCTCAAATAGCTCAGCTCTGTGCACTGATAATGATATCCAGACCTAATCCTGCTCCAAAAGATTCCCTAAAAAATATTAATCCTTTTTTGTTTTTGACATGAAAATACACTTAACCCACCCCACCCCCCAAACTAGGAAGCCCTTCCCCACTTTTTGCTCCCTTGATGCCATGAACCCCAGACCTCAAAGTCGTAAGAGGAGGTTGCTTTTCCACTTGAGCAACCCTCTCTTTCCCAACACTAGGCAATGAACAACTTCAAATTACCAAAATCTATCCAGACTCCACATTAACCTATAAACTGTTTTCTTACCACAAAAAGAAGGGCAGCCCGGTGCACTAAAGCTCCCGCTATGCGCGGGGTGTGTTTTCTTACCAAAAAATTTTACTACCTTCGAAGTAACTTATGCCCACTACAGTAACTGCAAAAGTACCTAGCACTCATCTGACAAATTTAAGCATACAGATACTATTTTTTTCTTCTTCTTCTTTTTTCTTTTTGAGACAATACAGATACTATATTAAGGAGTCAGATTAATTATGCAAGCTCCAAGACAGTTACATCAGATGTTTATATTAAGGAGTCAGATTAATTATGCAAGCTCCAAGACAGCTACATCATTATTCAAATGTTCTCAAATAATATTTGGAACCTGAAATCATTCTTGCAATGCTTTCTTTAATAATTTAAAGGTTCTTGCCATATGTTTATACCCAAAAAGTCAGGTCTCTAAAAGAAATTCGTGCTTGCAAGAAACAGATCTAACATATTGTTTCTACAGATAATTGAGCTGCAATGATACCATTATGAAGGTGCATGTCCAGAAGAACCTGCACGTTTAGGAATTTTATCCTTCTCTGGTGAAAGGAAATAGATTGTCATTTCAAAAATGAAAAGAGCAATAGGATGCCAGGACCCTGTTTACACTTTAGTCACCGTTGAGTTCATTTACCAATAAAACTGACTAAGTTAATGGAAACAAAACCTTTGCCAGATCACAAAATTCAAAAACCTATAATGAATTGAATGGATAGAAAAGAAGATAACCAACTCTACTAAACTGTCATCCACAAGAATCAGAATCTAACTGTATTTTACCAATAATGAACAGTAATCCATAATAATCAGAATTGGAGCGAACTTCAACAGTTAACAACTAGTTACATGAAACTTACCAGTAGTCACAGATTCTAAATTGTCTCCACTTGATGCATTCTTTTTCCTCCTTGATCTAAATTAAAGAAAACGAGTAATGAGAACTACAGGAAATCAGCAAGAATCAACTGAGAAAAGGAAAAAGACAGTATCCAATTTCCTCGAATGCCATCTATTAAAGAAACAAAATTCATAAGTGATGCTCACATACCATTTTCATTTGTACTTCCTGTTTTTTGGAGAATAGAAGAGGGTCTTATATATTAATAATGCCAAAATTCACTGTGCTCGCTCATAAATTAATAAAGGGAATGCTCGCATACCAATGTGGCATTAGTACCCCGGCTAGTGCAGGGTAGAGGAAAGGTGAGCATATACTGTACACAATCTTCCCCTAGCATTTCTGCAAAGAGGTTGTAGGTCACTGAAGGAGCAACTCTACCATTGCGCCAATGCTCACCCTCACACAATAAAAGCACATCCTAGAGCTAATTCTCAACAATTGACTAATCATTACCAATAAAAATCTAACTTTACCACAAAGAAAAGATAAAGCCAAGAAATTAATATATTGGCTCTACCGTTGCACCAATGCTCACCCTCGCACAATAAAAGCACATACTAGAGCTGATTCTCAATAATTGACTAATCATTACCAATAAAAATCTAGTCTTTACCAATTACCACAAAAAGAAGACAAACCCAAGAAATTAATACTCATTACTAGTTTGAAACCTATAACTAAATGATACTCGCGACAATTGACAACTCAATGTTAGAAATAAAAATGAAATATTTACCAAAAAACAAGATAAACCCGACAATTTCACACTCATTAGTACTTAAAACCTACAATTAATAACACTTTCGATTATTGACTAATGCAACTCTATCATTGCACCAATGCTAGCTCTAGCAAAATAAAAGCATATACTATAGCTAATTCTCAATATTTGACTAATCATTACCAGTAAAATCTAGTCTTAAACACAAAAACAAGTTAAGCCCAACAAATTAATACCCATTACTAGTTTGAAACCTATAACTAAGCTACTCACCACAATTGATACTCAATGTTAGCGGTAAAAAATTTATCTTTACCAGAAAACAAGATAAACCTAAACAATCTCACACCTATAAGTACTTAAACTCTAATGACACTTTCAACTATTAACTAAAAAAATCTAACAATTACGATAAAAACTAGAACAAAAAAACCAAGAATTCAACACTCATTAGTTGTTTATACAAATTAAAAGACACCCATAAACTAAAAGATACTGGAATAAAGAGAGATGACATAAAAAAAAGAAAAATCGCACCTTTGGCTGGGATCTTCATCAGCTTGAAAATTCCCACGAGACCGACCCATTCAACTCTGAAGAAAAAAAAAAACCCTAAGAATTCCAATGTGATTGGCTATGGGTGATAAAGATTGGGAGACCCAGAATTGCTTTTGATGAATTTTTAACAGTTAATCTCCCAATTTGGGCATTTTGTCGATACAATTATGGCTGTTCACTGAAAACTTTGGGTTTTTTGGTGTTCTTTGGGTGATTTTGTTTGACTAATGTACAGTTTGTCGGATAAATCAATTAGCTTTCCCCGACAAATTCCTTTTTTCAGATAAAATGTGTTTATTTTATTGAATATTTGAACGGTAAGTAATTTTTCATCTTTAAATATAAATCTTGAATACAAATTATGTGAGTGAAGTTTTCTTGAAAGTACTTATTCTTAATGTAAAAAAATTCTTGGATTAAATTTAAATTAATTAAATATTAAAATTAATTATTGATTTTTTTAATATTTTTATTTTGTTTCAGTTTTTCGGTTTTTTTTTAAAGCATAATTTTGAAAAATTTTGTATTTTTAGATTATTTTGAGTGAAATTTCTTCTCCTTGAATCGATTAAAAAGAAGGCAATAGCTCGTTCTCTATGAATTATTGATTTATACCTTATATATTTTATTTACATGAAAATATTATGACTGATAAAATGATCAACTTTTTGTTATTACAAATTTCTGCCTACGCTAAATATTTTTTACCGGAATTTTCCAGATCGTTTTTTTCAACTATTTTAGCAATTATGATAGAGATAAAGTTTCTTTAGATGGTGTGTTTCAATTGTATAATTTTTTATTGTCCGAGTTGGAGTTAGAAATACATCAGATTTCTAATGCTTACTTATATTGCTTTTGGTTTCGTATCATGGATCTTGGTTCGCACTTTATGGCATTTCCACTATAAAAAGAATCCAGACATTTCTCGTGTACTTATTATGGAAAGCGTTTGACTCGTCTCTTTTTCTTTCCGTTCTCTTTTTCTTTTATGAATTGTTGTTAGAAACGGTAGACTACACAGAAAGGATTCGGGGTGGGGGAGCGTCACTCTCCTCTCCCAAGCCCGATGAAAGGCAAATGGCGCTAGATCTACCGGATAATCAAGTTGCACCGGAATGTCTAGGGCAACTACTAAGATCAGTTTCTTGCCGAGATCGACAGAAAGACAACTAAAACTCAAACCGGCAGAAAGAGAGAAAGAGGGGAACTAGACGAAGCATTTACTCCAACCGTAACTAGATCGAAAGAGAGTGGACCGAGCATCTTTCCAATTTCAAAGATCTATCAAAGTTCATTTGAAATGAAGACTCCCGTCTCCGCTTTTCAAACTTTCCAACCGCATGTGAGTAAGCTCCTACTGCCAAAGGGCCTAACCCACAAAGCTGCAAGCACCACTTTTGTCGTGCGTAACGAAAGACTTGAACCTAAAGGAAAGATATAGACATGCTGCCGATGTGGCACTCTAAAGTCTAGAATTGTATTTATCTTTTTTATAGTTTTTTTGGTCTCTTTATTATTTTAAAATAATTTTAATAAATGTGCTAGGAAAGTTAAAACACTAAAATACCCTCCAAACATTAAAACACTAATATACCCTTCAAATAATAATAAATAATAAATAATCATATTATTATATCTATCATATATTATATTTATATAATTTTATATGGAAGCCCATATTTAGAGTTGAATTACTTAAAGCCCATTAAAAATTGATTAACAATTTTATCCTTCAAACTAATTTTCACAATTATTGATTGATGATTTATCCTTCAAATTAATTCTCACAATTATTGTTAATCAATTCAATTAAAATAAACAGACAAAACGGTTAAATAATTAATTTAAACTATTGAAGATAGAATAATTTGTTCATTAATTCAATTAAAGAAAATAACAAAATGGCTTGCATTTAATTTAAATCATTAAAGATAAATGTATTAAAACCTCGTGAAGATTAGAATTCTATGAAATACGCTTAAATTTCATTAGTAGATGAAAATTATATGTGTCGTAAAAAACGAAGGTTAGTATTATTTATACTTTTTCTTCTTAATTTTCTATCTTAAATGATGTTGCCTAAGGCTCCTACGTTCATCTACAAATTTCCTCCTCAAGGTTTAATAAATCTTACTACTTATCTTTCAAGAAGTTTATATATATATATATATATATATATCAAACAATTTTTTTTATTTTTTTTATTTGATGTATTTAAATAAAAATAAATGGTTTAAAATTATATTTTCAAGCTAACCAATAATATATATAATTATTATTTATTTGCAGTTGTTAACAAAATGCGAAAAGTTGGGAAAAATACTTGTGTATTTATATTTTATGGTTTTGTAGAGCAGGAAAATAAAGGGCAACAACCTATCCGTGCTCTCATGGATTTTTCTCCATATGAGTAGGAAGAAATGAGTTTCGACGTGCTTTTCTCTTCGCTCTTATCCCTCTCCAACTACTTTTTACATCTTCAAACAACAAATTACTCCATTTCTTCTCCGGATTGAGGACACTAAATTAAATGCATAATTAATACCGACAAGAATCGATAAAGATAGTTTCTTTTTGTGTTTTTTTCTGTTGATAAAAATATTTGCTTTGCGTATGCTCATCACTCCCTGCATCATATGCACAAAGAGTTCTTTTTCTCTCGTAGTGCAAGAGATGAGGTGTAGATTTTAAGTTCAAGTGCATCTTGATAATTTTGTTATTGTGACCATCTCTCGTGATCATTATTCTTTGAAATGATGTTTTTATTTTTTAATTTTTATAAAATAAGTGATACTTTACGACAATTAAGAAAATCTTAATGATGTTCTTTTAATTTATCCTTAATCAAATAAAGAGAATTTTATATAACTAAGAAATTACTAAACAACTATATTTTTTCAAGGTATTTATAAAGAATAAATTAGTGAAAATATATTTTACTTTCTAAAAATAAGTAAGTTTCTTAAAGGTATGTCAAAAATAAATTAAAAAATCTTTATTTTAAAATTATTTTTAAGAATAAATAATTTTTTAAAAAATATGAAAAAATTAAAAAAACTAAAAAAAATAAAAAAAATAAAAAAAATAAAAAAAATAAAAAAATTTGTAAGTTATTTAATTCTTCTTTCTATTTCTCTTTTTTTTTTTAGAAGGTTCTTGAAATTTAAGAATTTTACATCATAGCCATCATGGGTTTGTGAATACTAAGATTTCGGCAAGTTGTTTTTTCCAATTTAATTTACTTATAGCTAAATATGGCCCAAATAAGAAATAACTTGTAATATTATTGTCTGATAATGTTCTTGTAACTATTATTAATTGTGTAAAGCTATATATATATATATATATATATATATATATATATATATATATATATATATATATATATATATATATATATATATATATTGTTAGTTGTTACATTTATTGACGTAGTATTCTTCTTTCTACTTTCTACACTTCTTAAAAATTCTTTCACATTTAACTAAAAGCAATATTTAGTACGTTTTATGTTTATGATGATAATAAATATCAAATGATTATCACTCATATTATTTTAAAACGTTTGTGCTAATTAGCATGAGATACACGTGCAACCCCAGCTGAGAAATCTTCTTTACTTGTGAACTTGGTTGTGGAAAAGAAACTATGGAAACCATACACAACATACTTGTTAAAGAAACTAAAGGTATGTATTCAATAACCACCCAAATAATTCAAATGGAATCTATATGTACTTATTTTTACGCAAAACATAAAATTTTGACATTTCGTAAATTGTGTAATTTTCGAATGAACCTCATTATACCCCTTAATTCCCCTACCGACTAGCCTTATGCCCGAGACTTGTACGCGTGATTGTGACCGAGCATCTTTTGGTATTTAACATGTTGAATCAAAGCCGAGCGAGATGAGGCGTATTGAAGTAGACCGGGCAAAGGAGCGTGATGCTCTGGGCTGGAAGCCGAAGAAATTGCAGAAGCATCTCTAATGCATTGTGAAAACACGAGTCAGTCTGGGCCGAGTGAGAGCTTAGACAAATAACGTCCAAGGGTGTAATGAGAACTCCAAGTATTTTGAATATTTTTAAAAACATATAACTACGTTGCTCGACTCTCGCATTTGGTGTACCCGTATGTGATGAATAATGACATTTATAGATACTTTTCTTACATGATCCATAAAATGATGAAGCACTTTCACTATAATTACTTCATAACGGCGTCAATATGAATAGAATTTTTTAAAAAGTTACATTATTACAGTTATAATTAATTGATAAATTATTAAAAGATAAAATAAGTTTTAATGGTGTACAAAGCGTTAAAGAGAAACAGTATTAGCTAATGGTCACAGTGTAGCTCCTCATCATCACACAAGCACCTGGGACAACAAACCTAGTTTAGTATAATTTCAACATTTGAAGTTGACTCTCATATCGAATAATATTTTATTTTCAAATCTAACTTCAAATATTTTATTTTCAAATCAATCCCTTTGAAAAATAACCAAAATCATCTTCCAAAAAGAAAGTTTTCCTTTAAAAAAATATAATTTTGAATTTATTACACTTTCTTAAATAATCAAATCGCATACTTTATTATTGACAACTCGCGAAACATGATAAACATGGTATAGTAAATAAAATCAAAGGTTTGTTATTGACAACTCAAGAAACATGATAAACGTGTTACATTAAATAAAATCAAATACTTTGTTATTGACAACTCGCAAAACATGATAAACGTGTTACATTAAATAAAATCAAATACTTTGTTATTGACAACTCGCAAAACATGATAAACGTGACACAAAGAAATAAAATCAAATACTTTATTATTGACAACTCGCAAAACATAATAAACGTGTTACATTAAATAAAATTACTATGGTAGCAAAATAACACTACAATGAGTATAAAATTTCTCGGTGCAATCGATGTATATAAGTTAAACTCTTTATTTATAGGAAACACGTGTACAATTAAGAAACAAGATAAAAGTATCACAAAGTACAACTCAATTAACACTAGTTTAGGCTTATTTAAAAAAAAAAACCAAAATCATTTTATTACACAACATTTCAACAGAAGACAACATAGTACAAAAACACCAAATCCACCAAAGTTGCATATCTTCAAGGTCAAGATTGCTGCTGCTACTACTACTCTTACTACTAGCACATTATTTTGTTTATCATCTTGGAAGTCCAAGATACCATGCAGTAGTTTGACTCAATTCCAACGGATATCTCGTCTCTACCAACACAAGTACCGAGTAATTCTGACCATCAAGGCTAGAACGATGATCATGTGACACTACTCTTTGCTCCATTGTTTCCATACAAGCGAAAGAGACCGAATGCAGAAATACCAGAGAGGACAATCATGCTAAGGCTAACTATTACAGAACTTGCAAGGCCTTCTCCAACTTGGTTACAAAATTTGCCATACAAATTGCAAACCTTCATCCATTGTAGCTCTGTTTGGCCAAACTTGGAAATTACTGCTGACTGGGCAGTTGCCGCCACTGCAGCCAGAACCAAATAGCTATCAACTGCATGCAGGCGAAAAAGCCGTCACTGTATTTTAATCTGTTGTAGCACGTAACTTGTCTTTTTTTCAAATTATTAGTCACACTTCTTTTTTTTGGCTTGAAATGGTCATTTCGTAGCTATCTTTTGCAGAATTTGGATAGTGTAAAAACACGCTTATATCGTCAGTTTATGAAAGTTAAAACTAAGAATATAGTCTAAAAAACCCTGAGATTAGTAAGAATTACAAAGGCACTCTTTTTGAACTATAATAACTATAAATCCTCCATATGGTTAAAAGGGTATAGTTTGAGTATTCCATCACAAAAGGAAAAGTAAAAACATAAAAGATATACTCAAGATTTGGATGGATTCTATAGGGGTACGATAGGATGATTTTTTTCTTTTTATTAGAGGTGTGTCTCATTTCTGAAGTTGAGGAAACATGGTCAGATCAGTGAGGATTCATATAGGTGACCCCAATTGGTTTCAGACTGAGGCGTACGTGTTGTCGTGAGTCTTGTTTCTAAAGGTTTGTGAGTTATCAACTCTATAGTGGTTTTTATACTGTCTTGACATAGAAACAATTCAGGCCAAAGACACAGAAACAATCAAATGACCATCCAGCACATATCCGGGAAAAATTTAGATGGAAAATGAAAAAAAAAAAAAAAAACACCTAATCAATCTCAGCTTCCAACCAAAACACTCATATATTTTCTAGGGGTTGATTTAGCGGTCAAGATATTATGGTCATAAAACACAGAAGAATTCTACTGTTTTCAGAATGTATAAAAAGGTTCTTGCGTTACTTAAACCTACTCAAAAATGTTACCTCGAGACTTGCTATGTAGAAAGAAGTCATAGAAAGTTTTTTCTAGTTAGGACCGGTAGCAGATCTAGAGTGGAAACACAGCGTGTTCGACAGAATCCACTGTTTACCGCTTACTGTATATGTGTGCTGGGAAAAAAAGGGCACATATATAAAGAGCAGAACCGACTAACCCGAGTCCTAGATTAGCCACTGGTATGACAGTCTCGCCGCACAATTTATATGCAGAGAAGAATTAGTGCTTTTGTACTGCTTTCTGCTTGGAACTTAGTTAGAACACCTGCAGTTGCATGTGTTAAAACTCAAAAAATGCAGAATCAACCAGCCAAATGAACTATAATGACATTCTCTTTGAATGTAGTCACACTGTCTCATTCACGATAAGGAGAATAAGTACTAATAAGTCCATACCATGTCTTGTGTTTAAGGTGGATTGATGCATTTTGTGACAGGATAACCAACACAATCCCTCCCTCGTTTTTTCAAGTTGCATTTTGGTTAGTAATGGATTCTTTTTAGCATGTAACACAACTAAAAGGAAAAAATGAAGTCAAGGTATTGCATATGATATGCAGGATAAAATAAGAGAAAGTAAAAGGAATACAAAAGCTGGTGCCAAAAAGGATAAAAAGAATTTAGAACACTAGGAATGACATATGGCATCATACCAATTACTAGCACTTATGCACCGGATCCTATCAGGACTCCAATGTCTAAAATACTTGGGCGGGGTTGAGTTTTTCTTGTCCCAAAGTTTAGTTCTATTCTAGTTGATTCAATATGCCAGCTCTATGTTCAAGAAGCAAGATATTAACCACAAAATAATGTGCATCTATAATAAGGAAGAGAGGCATTCTGGGCCGACTAGTACAACTACATTTGCCCTTCTAGTTCAGTGACTTGAAAGCAAGCTACCTTGACCATCTTCCGAAGTTATAAATAATTTACCGATCAAAGGCTGTAAAGGCGGACTGCTCTACATTCAACCACACCAAACATGTCTGCATTGAATCGTAGCTCAGTTTCTCTAAAGGTTAATGTAAAGGTTCAACTTTAAGAAGGGTTAATTTCAAAACTTCCTTTTTTAAGTTTACACTGGTGTAACTAATGGAGCTTCTCGGAAAGATCTCTCTTAGTAGCTCGCTTGGTTGGCTACCCGAATTTCAAAGTTGTTAAGGTTTTGATTCCGCGCCTTGTAATCCCTCCCTATTTCCCTTCCCCTACCCTATTTTTAAATTATTTTTTAATAAAAATCAACCTTTTATCAATCAGAAGCAAAACTAAGTTGACATATCTTGTACCTGATCACCAGAAAATACCCAAGCCAAGGGCTTGTTGAAAAGAACACTTCCTCTAATCATACTGAATATGCACCTAGAACTTGAATCAGTGAGCAAGCAGCAGCTAATCCATTGGCTATCACTAAAAAACTGCAAAGTATAGACAAAAAGTTCAAATCTTTAAACTTTAGGGTGTGTTTGGCATGGAGGAAAACATTTTCCAAATTTCTAAGGTTCGGTTAGTCAGTAATTTCGAATTTTTTCCTTAATGAAAACAAGTTCCAGGTAAACGATTTTCTTGGTGAAAGTAAAAAAAAAAAAAAAGAGTTTCATAAGTAGCATTCACTCTTCCATTGCACATAGTATTTGCCTAAATAGTATATAAATATTTTTGAGGTAACATTTACCAAACAACAAAAATAAGTAGGAAAGAAAACTTGTATGATTTAGAGTAATATATGTTGGTGGAGTGGGGTAGGGGATGGGCTATGAGGGTGGACACCACCCTCATAGCCCATCCCCACTACCCCACTCCACCAACATATACCACCCTCATAGCCCATCCCCACTACCCCACTCCACCAACATATATACCCCACTCCACCAACACTCCACCAACATATAGTATTTGCTTGAGTTATATACAAATTTTCTCCTTAATTACTAAATACAAAGAAAAAATACTCATTTTTCAAGAAAGCATTTTTCCCTTTTAAAAAAAGCCTTCCTTCATACCAAACAACCCTTAATCTTTGAAATTACAAGCTAAAACTACAAAATAAAACAGAGAAAAAGAAAATCACTTACAAAGTTCAAATCTTAACCTTCAGGGTGTATTTGGTTGAAAGAGAATATTTGCAAGAAAATATTTTTCAATTTTTCAATACTGTTATCTCCTCTGTCCTCCAACACACACCCCATCCTCATAGCCCCATCCCCATCACCCCACCCACCAACATATATTTGCTCACTCATATAAATTTTCTCCTTAATTACCAAAACAAGAAAATGGAAAAAAATACTTATTTTCAAGAAAGTATTTTTTCCTCAAAATAATCTTCCCCAATTAAAAATTTTTTTTTAAAAGAAGCCTTCCTTCACCACAAACCCCTTAATCACAAGCTAAAACCAAGCAAAAATAAACAGAGAAAAGAGAGAAAAATTTAACTTACACAAGAACTTTCATATCAGTGAACTTAGCTTCTTTTCTGATTGAGAAAAGACTTGAACTTGACTATCAGTCCCTATAAGAACAGCAGCAACAACTGCTAAACCTAAAATTAGACACCTCAAAATCAGCTCTGCTATTCTTACTTTCTTATCAGTTACCTTCAAATTACTCCCATGGTGAATTGGAACATTCCCAGGACTTGCTCCAATACCCAAATAACTCTATTATGAAATAACCCACTAAAGCTAGTGAAGAGAAAATATTTAGTTGTATAAAGAAGTTCATAGCCCTTTATATAGGAAGGGTGTCCACTGAACTTTTACTTTCTTCAACACATTTATCTGGTAATACACATTTTGTTTTTAACTTTTTGTGGCACTCTTTAAGCAGTGATATTATTATGCATATAAAATTATAAATTTTAGATATTTATGTAATTATAAATTATTTTTTACTGAAAGAAATTTTTAAAATTAATTCAAAATTTTCAAAATGAAAATTGAAGTTTAAGTTTAAAAAGTTTGATTAATTAAAAAAATATGTCATATACATTAATATATAGAGAATATTTTATAGTGTTAGAGCCAGACTTAGCATCATCCTGATGTGTGTGTGTTTTTGCATTTGGAGTTTTAATATTTATATTAGAAATTTAATTAATTTAAATTTATATCATAAATTAATTTATTTTAAAAAAAACGACGGACTGGATCGATTTTTCAAAAAAAAACAAAAATCTTAAAAAATCATAAATTTATAAATTAAAAATTAAAAAAAGAAAATCTACAGCCAAGTGGTCCTCGATATTGTTTGGCCATAGACCATTTAAAATTTTCTTTTGTATCAAACATATCCTAAATAATATGGTGAGAAAAAGGAAATCATTTGTTATTTATTTGAGATTTCAAATTTAAATATTTAAAATACAAAAATTTAAGAAAAGATTAAGAAATTTCAACCTTTTATTGGTTTTTTTTTTTATATAATGTTTTTATAAATTTAAATTAATTAAATTAATAAATATTCGAATAGACATTACTCACACAAATAAATATCGTGTACAAACTAGAGAAAAACACATTTCATGATGCAATAAATGAAGACAAAAAATAAATTTTTGCATTCAATGAGAAATGTCCAACATGTGGGGTTAGCATTTAAGAACTAGCTTGGAAAAAAGAGAACTTGATATTTAGGACTACTATTCTGGCAAGAAGCCAATATTCTAATATCGTTAATTATATTCGCAATTTCACAAAGAAATTAATAAATAATATATATATATATATATATATATATATTTATAAAACCAAAAACAATAATAAATATAAAAAAATTAAAAAAATTAAAAAAATTAAAAAAATTAAAAAAATTAAAAAAATTAAAAAAATTAATATAATTTGAATGTAAATACCTGTAGTTTAATAACTTCTTACCTATTTTTCTTTATATGAAGATGTGCAGAGAGAGATAAAGGGTAAGGTGGTGACTTAAACTTTTAGTGAGTAGTAGGTGTAGTGGAATTTATGATAACCCATTTCTTTCTGAAATGGCAAAAGGACACAAGTTAGGTGTGGTTCATATTATTATTTTTCTTAATTTTTTTTTAAAAAAAAGTTATACTTTTCTATTTCTAAAATAAGTGGTATTTTAGCTTTTTGATTTTAATAATAAGTGATATTTTACATAATCAAGAAGATATTAATTATGTTCTTCTAATTTTTTATCCTTATTTAAATGAAGAGAGTTTTACATAATCAAGAAAATATTAAAGAGTTATATCTTTTTCAAGATATTTATAGGGGTAAGTGTAAAATATATATTTTTTTCCCTAAGAGTGAGTAATTTTTTTAATGGGCGCATGAACTAAAAGATCTCACGTATTTTTGAAAATGTATGAGTAACAAATAAAGCAATGTGCTTTAAGGAGAAGTTGGTTGTAATAGAAATTAAGAGACGTGAAGTAATTGGGAATTTTTTTTTTTTTTTTTAAAAAATAGACGATTAGGATAAGATATGATATATAACTTCTCAGCCTTATTAAAGACACTAATCTAAATAAAAAAGTGTGAACGTCGAGTGTTAAGCTAGAAGATTAATAGGTAATTCCGGGTATTGTCGCATTCTGGATATGGAAGAAGCAGAGGGGGGCTAGCTTCCTCTCCTCTTCTCCTTATTAGTAGCTTTATTTAAACAATCACTTAGTATCCTTTTAAATCCTCAATGTGTATTGCTGTTTTTGCTATTCCTTTGTTGTTATATTTTTTTCTATCATGCTTCAATTCCTTTTCTTTTCTTTCTAGCTTTAAGACCTATCGAGAATAATTTTTATACCCCATAAATGTGAGGATAAGGTCTACATACATCCTATCCTCTCTGCATCTCAACTCGCGAAATTGCCAATCGAAGATGTTATTATTGTTTGAAATAGAAAATTTTTGACAAATATGTCACGTAAAGAAATTAAAGAAATACTCCATCCATTTCAATTTGTTTGTCTAACTTTCATTTTTATTCCGTTTCAAAGAAAATGCCTCTTTCTCTCGATAACTTTTTAATTCTAACTTTTCACACGACATGTTTAAGACTATAAGATTAAAGGACATTTTCAGTACATTCATACCATTAATTTAAGACCACAAGATTCAAAAAGTCTTTACTCAGAACTCCGTATCAAATCAAAAATCGCATAAACAAACTGAAACGGAGATAGTAATATATAAGCACTGGCAGATAGTATGAAATTTTTGTCCTTTTCTTATTCCCTTTAATTTTCACCCCCATAATTTTGAGTTGTTGCCTCCATTATTATATGCTTATTGACCATATGTGTTATCCCTATCTTCTCTCAATCTTCTTCTTTTATCCCCACATTTTCAGACCCCAACTTGTAGGATTTATTCCTAGTTTTGACCAGATAATATGGTCCTTTTGATCCTATATTGCCTCTTGGGTAGGGGGTGGTTGGTTGAAACTTATTGAATCTTGATCTTTTATGAATTTTATTGTTTTAGGGTAGCACTTTGAATATTCTTGTTTTGAATATTCTTGTGATACAATTATTTTCTACCGGATAACTATTAAATAACTCGGGTCTTCACGAAGACTTAAATATGGTCAAATAAAAATCCACTAGAAAGAACCTATTTGCTGGTTAGAAGTTTTTTTTATTACATTAAAGGACCAAAAGGGAAAGGGAATGCTACGCTATTGATGGAGTCTTAAACAGTTGTAGAATACTTTAGTGTTGAATGTGAGAACAAAATTACATTGTTAATTGGAGAAAAGAAAAAGGAAGTTCAATATAAGATGTAGTATACTCTTAATGGTGTGAAACTATTTTGAAAACTGTCCAAAAATGACCAAACGGACAATATATCACATTGGTAATTGGAGAAAAGAAAAAAAAGTTCCATAAAGATATAGGGATACTCTAATGGTGTGAGGTTGTTTTGGAGAAAAAACCGTATGGATCGACTCCAAAACAGACAATATCATACCATGTTATGTTTTGCTTCTACCTTCTCCTTTTGTGTGCCACATTCACACCAAGAGAAATCCAATTCCTGTCTTTTCTTTACTCCTCTTTAAGCTATTATCTATCAGAAAAAGAAGGCACAGATTGAAAAGAAAATGTATCAAAGACCATAAAGTTAGAACCAATTCAAACATCCACAAAGCCTAGTAAAAGTTTCAGAGCTAAAGGAGTTCATGTCTGTCATTTGATCACCCTTCATAACTTTTGAAAGCAACAACTCTACACATTCTTGAGCAAATCTTGGATTTTGCTGTACATAATCTGGGAAGGGTCACTACCTCCAGCGGCCACTTGCGATGCTCAGGAACTTTCCTGGAAGCTTTATCTTCAAACAAGTACTGCTTCTCTGCCTCAGCCTCGCTAACGCTGTTTCAGATACCTGCTAGCGTAGTCCTCATCCGAATTTTGTCTGTCTTGGCCAGTGCAATTGCTGCAGTCTCTCAGCTTCTCGCCTAGCTTCACTGGCCTTTTTGGTCAAACATATCAGCCTCTGCCTGCTTAAGCCTTACAATGCTTTCAAGCTCCTCAATTTGTTGCTTCTTTTTCTGCCTCTCCATTTTCAGGGCGGTCACTTCCCGAGCTTTATCCTTGAGCTCCTGATCGCATGCTTCGAGAGATAACCGTGCTTTCTTGACCATCCGCATCTTTTCCTCTGCTACCGCTTCCATCTTTCTGATGGCTTCCTGTACTACATCCGCAATCTTGGCGAATGCCTTCAGGAGGTACGGGCCGGGCACCGTCGTCATTGTCTTGACTTCTTGAAGGATCCACATCAAATTCTGTGTAAAAGTTGGAAGAGAAAAAATTCAAAGAGGAAATGTAAAACTCATAGATGTATTTGAGATTCTTGATTTCTCCATTACATTGTTTGTGGTAGAAAAAGAAGGTAAATACTTTTTACGTTAGGCCGGGAAATGATAGAATAAATAGTTGATAAAATATGAAAGTTCTGTCAGTTGAATTCTCAGACTCAACAACAACAACATACCCAGAGTAATTCCATAAGCAGAGGCTGGGAGGTTAGAGTTCACGCACCTTACCCCTACCTCATGGAGGCAGAGAGACTGTTTTCCTAAAGACCCTCGGCTCGAGTAACGCACATCAAAGCAGTTAAAATGAAAAATACAGTAAAGAGACATGCAAATAACAGGGAAGGCATAACATAGCATTCAGAAAACAAGGAGCAATAACAATTAACCAAATAATGTGAATTCTAAAACTCAAAGCCCAAAAAAGTGCAAATACAAATCAGTAAAACACTAAAATCCACAAACATAAAATTGGAAAAATCAAGTTTACATGCTTTTTTTCACCAACTGAGCATCCCCAAGGGCTAGTGGTGCCCGGTTCAAAACTCAGTGGATGATGGGTCCGCCCCTCTATGCTTCTCCACTTGAATACCAGGTTTTTGTCTCCGACGGAGTTCAAATCCGTGATGTGCACCTAATGCACACTTCACAAGCTACACTCTTCTCATTAGACCAATGCCCTGGGGCAAATTTATATGTAAGACAGCAAAATGTTCACCTTCCGTCTTGTTTCATTAGACAACCCAATTTCAAATTAATTGCACATTGTGATGAAACACTAATTAAATCCTTTCTACACTAATTAAAATGCACAACTAAGGTGCTCAAAATCACATAGAAAAGTCTGGACTATTAGCCAGAGATGATCATAGTTTACACCCAGATGTAGAAGCTAGAAACACTGCTTGTATGATCAGCCACACTTGTTATCCCTTTTACATCAAATCACTAGCGGGAAACATGACTAGCCCATGCTTTAGAAATTAGTAATGCTCTTAGAACATAAAGAATGAAGATTTGAGCTACTAGATACAAGTCTTATCCTTACTGAAAAAAAACCACCATGAAATCTGGAAAGTACATTTGTGGTATTAGATTATGAGAAATGGATACAACGATAAGATCCACCTTCTGGCCAATCGTCCTAACAAATAAATTCTACAATTTGCAATCCAGTAATTAATATCCACACGATAGTAACAATGTTTGCATGCATATTATCATGGAAGAAAATGTGATGAACCTAATAATGCACAGACAAATAACTACCTAAAACTTTTTGTCAGAATATGGTCATTCTAGTTGACCCTCTTTTTTGGTGGGTGGGGGTGGGGGCATCATTAAAGGATAATTTAGCTCCTTGTACATGAAGGAATTCACAAAACATCTTTCTCCTCCTTCTTCGTCTCCCTCCCCAAAACCAGCCTATCTCTACCCTGATCATTTGCATGGATGTTTGAAGATCTATAAAGATATCCTTTTGAGTGGTTTGAGTTGATCAACACAGAATCTGCACATCTCTTTGATCTTGTCAAAATTTGCTGCAAATCGTCTTTAACACACTTAAACTTACATAGATATCTATTCTCTCTCATCCGGGTCCTAGCTTAAACATTTCTTTCTCCCTCCTACATCCCTAATAGGTTTGCCATGTTTACCTAACTCATTTGCTAATAGATTTCTAGTTTTATACTCTTTGGAGGCTCTCTGCCATCTTTTGTCATACCACCACCATGATTTCGATAGTCGAGGTCCTAGCAAGGCAAAGCCAGCTTGTGATTAGGGATCAGCCGTAACCAGTAGCTTAGGCCCAAACGCTGTATTTGTGTTAAAAGAATCATTTAATATGTCTAAATAACTTACCAGAACCCAGTAAACTAAAAGAATTGTTATCGGAACCATAAATTAAAAATCCTGGCTCCACCTCTAGTCCTATGCCTTCAAATATCAGTACTTTCTTCTATCTCCATCCACTTTTAAGAGCCATGCTACATCTTTCAATATCATGTCCTTGAATGCTAATTGATTCGTACTTCTTAGAGTTCACAACCGTATTCTTTGTTGCATGCAACTCCTCTCCTTTCAACATCACTACTTTCTTCTATCTACATTTACTTCTAAGTTCCATGATCCATCTTTCAATATCTTGTCCTAAATGTTGGCTTGTACATGCGACTCTCTCCTATCACTCCACTATTCCAATTACCTAGGACCCCCAATCTATGCAGAATGCTTGAGGCTTTAAAGATTGGGAAAATGTATGGGCCAATAGGTCAGTAAAAACTGATGAAGTTTGGCTAAGAGTATATTGGAATTAAAAGTTCAATATTAGATGAGATGATTCGCTATTTCAAATAGATAAATCTGATAAACACCGCACAAGCTTCTCGGTCCAGTAAATGATCCAACCAGAGGGATATATATACCCCTTTATCCCACCTAGCCTACTAAAGAACCCTAACTATAGATCAAAGAAGCCAAAGAGCAGAGGACCCATAATCCAATTATTGTTAAGCTGCTACATTTGATTTCTTGTTGGATGTATCAAGCTCTATTTCAACCTTTTCAAACTTGAACAGACCAATTCAAGTGTGTCCAGAACAATCAATCATTGATCAACTACGCCTCAATCACAAATAGTGTAGAAAAAAAGTTGGGAAAATAAATACGAAAACCATCAGGCTTACCTTGGAAAAAGGATAAGATCACTTTACAAGCCATAGGGTCTGCAACTCCACCTTTCGGCTTTTCAATGAGTTCCTTGCATTTCCAAAATAACTTACGGCCTTTGGCATCCTCACTTCTCTGGAAAATTCTCCTGACGAAGTCGAGCTCTCTAAGAAAAGCTTCCGCATCCCAACTTGGGGCACAGTGTTGGAACACATCTTAACCCAACCAAATAACTCAGACGTCCTACTGCAAGCATGGTATCTGAAGAGCGTCTCGGCTGAGTTAGCTCCATTCTTAACAGAAGTGGCCCATTCCAATTCGCCCATTGCTAATGGCACAATCAGTGTGTGTCCAATGAGAACAGAGATCACAACCAATCCATCTGCAAGTGTTCACCTCAAAATCAAACTTGTTACAATTCACACACATGCAAAGGTTGCAGAAAACCATTTTTCTTCCCAAATTTCACAGCTACATTCCTCTGTTGGAATACCACTGCCACATGCTATGTTTCTACACCTCTTATACAAGAAGATGTCAATGAGAGAAGCTTGAGAGAGACTGACACTAGGATGCAAGAACGCCTGAATTCCAGTCTTGATGGCAACTAGAATTTCTAGCTGGGTGCGGTGTGCTATACATTTATGTCTCTGTCAAATCACCCCCGGACTATTCACTAAGCCTTTGAGTGAATAGAAACTCATCTCTGTGCTGAGAAACACCTAATCCTTCAAGAATGACCCGAAGTTCATGTTTGAACTTCTCTAGATACTCATCTGGCAGATTTCGCATCCTGTCAGCTATAACATCAATCCTTTCTCGGGCAATGTCTCTCAAGGGACATTTTGTCTGAGTTTGACATATTGCGGACAACAGAGTGCTCAGCATAGCCATTCTCTTTCTCCTTCCTTCTCCAGCTTTTTCACCATCAAAAGCATCAGATGTTGCCAAGTTTCGCGTGAGCTAGCACTTTCAGATGGTGACTCACTTGGCCTGATCAGACGTTGATCCACGTTCATGAGGATTGGGAGATCCGCAGGCATCTGGAGTGGTATCTACCAAGGATAGAGACGTCTGAAGTCCACCAGGCCGTGGTTGTTGGCGTGGAGGCAGCATTTTTCCGTGACGCTGTTGATAAAAAATGAGTCACAAAAAAGTTCTCTGCCACCAAATGTTCAGAAATGTGCAATCGAAAACAAACAAAAATCAATGTCTGATCCAGTATGCTTCAAATGCCTTTTCATTTCTAAAACACAATTTTGGACTCACTCACAAGTGTTTCCTGAAAGAAACAATAAAAAACACAAAAGAGAATCACAAGATATATTACCTTATCTTTCTAAAGGTAAAAACATATTTAACACAAAATATACAAAGCTTGTTTTTGTTCAAACTGGGAAAAAAACACCATATCTTGCCAAGTACAGGCAAACATATTTTTACAATCGATATCTCCTACTTCTGAAAAATCTGCCAAATTAAAAGCTAACGTTTTTTTTGTAAAACGAAGAATTAAATTCGATTTCCTCTCCTATTTACTACGGCAACAAAAAATCAAAGTATCACTATATTTATTCCTTTTTCTACTTCTTCTTCCAAGTGCAGGATAACTTGGACAAAAAGAAATGAAGTGGCTTAGACAAATCATTTTTTGTCGATAACTCGACCAATCGATCGAATAGTAACTAATATGTAAACGATCGAACACGTATTTCTTCTCTTCTATTTACTACGGCGACGAAGAATCAAATTATCACTATATTTATTCCTTTTTTCTGTTTCTTCTTTCCAAGTACGGATAACTTGCACTAAAAAAGAAGTGACGTGGACAAAAGAAATGAAGCCGCTGGGAAACAATCTTTTTTGTCGACAACCTCGCATCAATCAATCAAATACTACTTGAGTAAACGGCTCTACTTCTCCAAATTCCTTATTTCCTCTTATGCTTTTCAAAATACCTCTCTAGTTCCATTACTCCAAAGATAAAAGATGGCCAAAAAAAGAATACTTTTTTTTTTTATAGAAATTTGATTGGAGTAAACATTTGTGATCCTAACATACCAACAGCAGCATGCAGGGCTGCCATGAACTCTACTAACAAACACTTATATCACTGACTTTATACCAAACCCTAAAAGAATCATCACAAAAATTAATAATATTTCACATGTATACCTTCAAGAACAGGGCAAATAGAGGACATCAGTTAACTTTAGGCCAAAACACTAACAAAAAGTTTCTAACTTCTATCAAAACTAACAAAATTCATGGTAAATAAAGCATATCTGCTACTGAAATGCACAAAGCTTAGCAAGTGACACTAGATCAAACAAAAACTAAAAACACCCATATTCTGAAATCCTCTTCAAAATCAAAATAAACCAGAAAACAGATAAACCACATGCACATATAGCACAAAGAAGAAAAAACAAGATCTGGGGTTAGTAGAAAATGAAATTACCCACCTGAAATTCCTAAAATTGATATGATAAAATAACCACAGAACTTAAATCAATAAACAAAAAAAAAAATCGGTTCTTTGGAGGAAGAAAAAAAGAATATAAAGGTGAACAGAAACTAAAAATTTGAAAACATGGGCTCTCAATTTTTTCTCCTTTCTCTTTGAACTGAAAATGAAAAGGTGGGATCTTTTTCAATTTCTTTTTTTTTTGTTAGCTTATGTTCTACTTTACCCTTTTCTTCGTGTACGTTGATGAAGAAGAAAGAGAGGAAAGTGAAGAAAAATTGGACCGACTGAATTGGCAAGTAGACGGTTGTCGGATGACTTGGATTCTTTTTTCATTTTTTTATTTTTTTTTTCCTTTTTTTGTTTCGGTCGAATGAATTGGACCAACATTTGTTAGCTTAATGTTCTTCTACTCTGCGTTTTTGACTTTGTGTTTTACCTCTGTTTTTGTTTTTCCTTTATTTAAGGTAGCTCAAATTTATACAATAGAGTTGTTAGATCAAACATCTTGCTAGTTTTATTTCGATCAAACAATTAAAAATAGAGATTTAGGTGGAAATATTGGAAAAAGAGAATGCAAGCCACTTATAGAACACAATTCGCCGTGTCAAGACGGCGTTATAATAGATTTGAATAATGATCTTTTTTGTATTAGTGATATTGGACAAGCTTTTATAGAATAATAGTTTTTTCATTATTTATTGAAGACTAATGAAATAGGACGGATGGAGAGATAGAGATAGAGTGTGTGTTGGTAATCAAGAAATTCCTGAAAGTCGGTGACGCATGATATGAAACTCGTGAATAATAGGCCCTGTTAAAATTAGATTCCCTTAGCTAGAACTCGACATTTTGGTACTAATTCATATCGATCAAAGTTGCATCCGCTCATTTTGATTCTCTTCACTTAAGTATCATACTTATGCCTACAACAAGATTGAAACTCATTAATGTACCTAACCGCACACCATAAGCAAACACTCGTTTTTCTTTTTATTTAAGGTAGCTCCACTATATATAACGTTTGGGCTGTCTCTATCCCGATCAAGCAATCCAAAATAGGGATCTAGGGTAGGAATAGTGAAAGAAAGAGAAGTGGGAAGCAACAGAGTAGAGAAATTAATCGATTAATCAAACTAAGATGAAGGTTATAGATTTGAATAATTTTTTTTTGTATCAGTATGATAGTGGACAAGCCCTTATAAAATAATAGCTTATTATTTAGCACAAGACTAATGAAATAGGGCGATGGAGAGATAGAGATAGAGTGTGTGTTGGTAATCGAGAAATTCCTAAAGTCGGTGACGCATGATATGAAACTCACATAATAAGCCCCGGCAAAATTAGAATCACTTATCTAGGACTCGATTTTGGTACTAATTCATAACGATCAAAGTTGAAGCATCTGCTTCATTTTGATTCTCTTCACTTAAATATCATTACTTATTCCTACGACAAGATTAAAACTCATTAATGTACCTAATCGGCACACCATAAGCAAACACTCTGTTTTTCTTTATTTAAGGTAGCTCCAATCTATATATAACGTTTGCTGGTTCTATCCCGATCAAGCAACTAAAAATAGGATCTAGGTAGGAATAGTGAAAGAAAGAGAAGGGGAAGCAACTGAGTAGAGAAATTAATCGACTAATCAAAGTTCGGGACATAAGGTTATAGATTTGAATAATTTTTTTACGTTGATAGTGGACAAGCCCTTATAGAATAATAGTTTTCTTATTATTTAGCGCAAGACGGAATGAAATAGGATCGATGGAGAGATAGAGATAGAGCGTGTGTTGTAATTAGAAATTCCCGAAACAAGTGGACGCATGATATGAAAACTCGACGGATAATAAGCCTTGTTAAAATTAAAATCACTTATCTAGGACTCCGATTTTACTAATTCATAATGATCAAAGTTGAAGCATCTCGCCTCTATTTTGATTCTCTTCACTTAAATATCATTACTTATTCCTATCACAAGATCAAACTCACAATGTACCTAATCGCACACCATAAGCAAACACTGCTTTTTCTTATTTAAGGTAGCTCCAATCTATATATAACGTTTGCTGGTTCTATCCCGATCAAGCAATCCAGAGTACAGGGCCTAGGAATAGTGAAAGAAAGAGAAGGGGAAGTAAATGGAGTAGAGAAATTAATCGATTAATCAAAGTTCCGTAATACGAAGGTTATAGATTTGAATAATTTTTTTTTGTATCAGTATAGTGGACAAGCCCTTATAGAATAATAGCTTATTATTTAGCGCAAGACTAATGAAATAGGCGTATGGAGATAGAGATAGAGTGTGCGTTGGTAATCGAGAAATAAAGTCGGTGACGCATGATATGAAACTCGACTCTGATAATAAGCCCCGTTAAAAATTAAAATCACTTATCTAGGACTCGATTTTGGTACTAATTCATATCGATCAAAGCAGCGCATCTCGCTCATTTTGATTCTCTTCACTTAAATATCATTACTTATTCCTACGACAAGATTGAAACTCATTAATGTACCTAACTGCACACCATAAGCAAACACTCTGTTTTTCTTTATTTAAGGTAGCTCCAATCTATATATAACGTTTGCTGGTTCTATCCCGATCAAGCAACTAAAATAGGGATCTAGGTAGGAATAGTGAAAGAAAGAGAAGGGGAAGAATGAGGTAGAGAAATTAGTCGACTCATCAAAGTTCGTAAGATGAAGATCATAGATTTGGCTAATATCCTTGTATCCGGTGATATTGGACAAGCTCTTATAGAATAATAGTTTTCTTATTATTTAGTGCAAGGCGGAATGAAATAGGATCGATGGAGAGATAGAGATAGCGTGTGTGTTGGTAATCGAGAAATTCCTGAAAGACAAATGATGTGTGATATCAAACCTGCACGAATAATAAGCCCGTTAAAATACATAAGTAAACACTCTCTTTTTCTTCTTTATTTAAGGTAGTTCCACCTATATATAGGGTTGTTAGACCTAATGAGTGTTGGTTCTATCCCGATCAAGCAACTAAAAATGGGAATCTAGGTGGAATAGTGAAAGAAAGAGAAGGGAAAGCAAGAAGGTAGAGAAATTAGTCGACTCATCGTGTCCAGAGATGAAGACAACAACTTTGAATAATGTCCTTTTTGCACCGGCATACAGTCTAGGAGACAAGACCGCAAATATGAATAATATCTTTTTTTCATACCCGGTGATATTGGACAAGGTCTTATGGAATAATATTTTTCTTATTATTTATTGCAAGATAAAATGAAATAGGGCCGATAAAGAGATAGAGACAGATTGTGTATGTTGATACTCGAGAAATTCCTAAAAGGTAGGCAATAAGGATATGAAACTCGTGAATAATAGGTCTCATAAAAATTAGTTTCACTTATTTATGGCTCGATTTTTGGTACTAATCCATAACGACTGTGCTAAAGGACCGCCTTTGATTCCCTACACTTAAATATCATACTTACAAGCCACGACGATTGAAACTCATTAATGTACCTAACCGCACATCATAAGCATTCTTACTAAAATCAAAACCCTAATTAGGGCAAAAGTATATACACCAACATATAGATCTCGCTCCCTCCTCCTCCAAAATTAGATCTGACTAGAAAGTCATTTAAAACTTGATCGAAAAATCAATTAATATTGAAAAGGCTATAGAGTTGATTACTAATCTAGTTTTTGAAAGGCTCGGTTAAAATTAATCTCCCCTTATAGAATTAACATTGTACACAATATACGCACTTCTTTATGTGATGTTTATCTTGATAATTATAGAGTAACGCTTTTTATATGCCCTTTAGCACATATATTTATTTTTGATCTTTTTTAATGCTTTAATTAAAAATATTAAGAAGAAAATATATTATATCCCAATCAAATCAAAAATCTATAAGTGTGAGAATTTTAAATTCTTACCCAGTGAGAAAGATGATAAAAAGAAAGATGGAGGATAAGTTGGGGTGATGGAATGGATGGAGGTGTCCTTAGGAGTGAATAACAAATAAACAAAATGTATAGTAGTTAAATGGTGGAGCAATTTGCAGAAAAGACAAAATGTCCCTGTATTTGATGTGTTAGATATTTAGGAGAACTATATAAGGCGGTTATTAGATCAACGCTGATTCTATCCGACCAAGCAAATCAAAACTGAAGACCTACCATCACTTGAGATGTACTTTTGTAACGGTGCTATTGGATAAACTCTTACATGGAATAACAATTTTCTTATATTTTAGCTTATCGACGAAATGAAATAGGACAGACGGAGAGTAGAATTTATAATCGAGAAATTCCCGCGCCGCGACGCACGATACAAAACTCGATGAATAATAAACCATGTTAAAATCAAATCACTTGTCTAGGACTCAATTTGATACTACCATAACTATCAAAGTCGGCGCCTACCCCACTTTTCTCATATGTATCAAATTTATGTCTATGACAAGATTGAATCCGATTAATATACCTAATTCGCATCACAAGTCGCGCTTCTTACTCGACGTCCTCCTAAACGGAAAAAATGTATATACACAGACATATAGATCCCCTTGTTCCCTAAAATTACCTTTTTTCCAATTTTGCAAACACTCTTTCCCATTTTTTTTCATCTCTCATTCGTTAGATTCTTTGTGTTACACGTATCTTATAGTTATACGGTATAATTAATTTCAGTCTTTTTTTTTTTATGTTTTGCATCAAGAAAATTAATAGGAAAAATAAATTACATTCCAAGCAAATCAATAAATTTATAAAATTCTTACCTCCATGAGAAAAGGAATTTAGCGATGAATTGAAGTTGATGAAATGGATGGAGATGAACTCTTGTGTGCTAATTTTTTGGCCAATGTCCTTTGAAGTGAATAATGAATAAGCAAATATATAGTCAAATAATAGGGTATTTTGTCAAAAGACAAAAGAGTCCCTGCATTTGATGTGATGATAGGGACATTTAGGGAATTAAAGTAGGTTTATGAGATATCCGACCAACTGCCGTTTATCAAAATCAACTTATTTTCGGTAAGAAATTTTGTTATTCTTTTTTTTTTTCAAAAATATCTTTGTTATCTTATGCTCGATTTATATTTTTGAAAATTATTTTCTAAGTGTCGAATTACAAAAATATATATATAATTATCATGTATATATTATTCAACAAGGTGGCTTAAACAGAAATAGTTAAAAACACTTATTTTTGTTAATAAATTAATATTACTTTAATAAGATATAAGCATCATTCAAAAATTTAATATAATTTAAATAAATAAATGATGTTGAATATGAATTTTTTAATACTAAAATCAATTAAAAGAGACAATTTAAGTTCTGACATAATAATTATTACTATTTTTATCATAAATTAAAACTAACAATCAACAATCTTTCAAACTTCAAATATTAAAAAATTTAAAAATTCAAAATTTTAAATTTAATTTCAAATCATGATTTTAAATTCTCTTAAAAGTATTTTAAATTTTTAAATTGTGATTTTAAATTTTTAACCGTGACGCTGAAATTGTCGCTGAATTATTAGGATTTTGGCATAAAAAAATACTCACCGTTTATACTTAAAATTTATAATGCCTCTTATTTTTAGAATTCTATTTCAAAATATTATTAAACCTTTTATTATTATGTGGCATGTTTGTGGTTGGCGAATTTTGTAATTAACCAAAACTAATTAAATCAAATCAAACCAAGATCCACCAATTATAAAATCAACCAACCGTAGTGTGCCAGCTTCAAATAAAATGAAAGGTTTAATAATATTTTGAAATAGGGTCATCAAAAGTAAGGGCATTATAGGGTCAACATGTTGTGTCGGGGGCGTTTTAGAATCGAAAGGTAAACAGAGGATATTTTTATACCAAATTTTATAGTTCAAGGGCGCTTTCAACCCTTTTTGTATTTTAAAAATATAAAACATTAACTCATAAGTTTATATTTTGGAAAAAAAATATATATCATAAAACTTAATTTTATTTTAAAAAGAAAAAGACCTATGCTTGACATGAAGATTATAACAAAGAATGACTAGCATTATTATTAAGTTGTTTTATTAGACTAATAGATCTTTATAAAATTACGTGTATTTGAAAGCTTTTTAATAACATGTAATTGCGATCAATTTATAAAAAGAATGATGAAAATATGTTTATTAATTGTGTCTTAGAATATTTCAATACCTTATTACAACTATGATTTATTCATCTCCATATTTGGTAAAATCATATAAGAGTTCTGAGAAATTCTAATAATTTTCATAAATTAAAAATTCTCATATATTTATAAAAATAAATATAATTTTAAAAAATACAAATTATATATCAAATAAAAATTTCGTTAATTTCTAATCAATCCGATCTCAAATCACTAAAGCTGTTTGGTCGTGGTACTTAAATGAGACTTTTTCTACCCTTTTTGTCCTTTTTGTCCCTCTTTATCTTTATTTATAGATTAGGTAAAGCCATGACTTATCATGCTTTATTAGATGTATTTAGATTCTGTAAATACATTTTAATTCACTTCAAATTTTAATTTTTTTTCTTTTTTAAATTTTAGAGTTAATTTATGTCAAATAAATTAAAACGAATTAATGAAGTATATATTTTTTCATAGAGGGAAAATCGTACATAAGTTTAAACTATCAAAGATTCAAAAAAGATATTTATAGGTAATTCGATAAAAAAATGAGATGTTTAATCTTATAAATAAATATTCTAAACATGCTATAATGAATAAAGTTGAGCTGATAATGTAAAAATTCATTTCACACCCTTGGTTTTAGAGGTTTACATGGCTTGGATTGGTTCGTATTTTTAAATAACAAATCAAATCAATAAAAGTCAAAATTTTCAAGAAAAATTAACGTGAAAATACAATCGTGACATAATATTGACTAAAAAAAGGGTCTGTTTAACTTTTGGCATCCAATAGTCCAAATAACAAATACCTACTTAATTTAAATTTTAATTAATTAATTAATTAATTATAAATTTATGATTTTGGTTTTTTTTTAAACAAATAAAAAGATATTCTTTTTTATCGCAGATTCACTAATCGTATTTGTCTCCTATATATCCTCCATCTCCTTACCAAATTACTTAAAATTTAATCCTCTCAAGTGTGATAACCGTCAATTACCCAACATATTTTCTCTCAATTTTTGTTTATTTTGATTTCTAGGACCGTTTTTGAAACCTTTATTTAAGAAATTATTTATATTGCCATGTTGCATTTGCATTTTAGTTTATACGTTGTATGAGGAAGCATGTATATCATACCTAAAATTTAGTTAAAAGCATTATGATATACAACTATCCATACAAGTTTTAGGAGATATATATATGTATAGAGGATAATTTATATAGTTATACACATCCAAAACTGATTGAAACACAATTTATGTATATCATGATTAAAATTATATTAAATAACCTATATACAATCAATTGTACAAGTTTTATAGTAGATGTATCTTTTGATATACATTTCATATAGACATCTTACACCTGCAGAAAAATTATGTTAAATAGTGAGTTGATATACACTAATCCATACAAAGTTGTATGAGAGATTTACATATGTATGGAGGAGAAATTATACAAGCTATACAAATTCAAAATAACAAAACGTACGGTTTATGTATATCATGCTTAAATATCATTAACAACTGATATACGCCTCGCTATATAATTTTTTTTATAATAGATATACTCTTTTTTGTATATTTCACTTAAGAATATCTTATACGTTACTGATAGTATCTCTATCACATACTCTATATTAGTTTATGATTTAATTAAAACTAATCTCGTAAACAAGAAAAAATAAAAGCTATAATTATATTAAGAGTGTTATTAATGGATATATCATGGAGCATGAAATAAGGAAGATGATTTTTACCTTTAATTAAAATGCAACTAAATTTATTTTTAATTTTTTTATATATATAAAGTACAATTTTTTAAAATAAAGCTTATATCTTTGTAGGCTCTTATTTGCTAAACCTGATTCTTTGATACAAATGTGCCAATAATTATTTAAAAACGTATATAACTCATGCCAACCACTCTTTTTTCAACTCAAGTTTTCGTATTTTTTAGTTTTTTTCCGATAATTTGTACAAAAATATATGATTTATACTTGAAATATTTCTTAATCCTAGTAATATACAACTATTAATGTGTTTATTAATTAAAAATAACATAAAAATATGAGGCGAGTGTTGACGTTATACTAAAATATTCAACAAAAAAATTAATAAAATCACATAAAGCAAACATTGCTAATTAATAAGTCATAATGAAATGGGAAAAAACTCAAATATGCAATTGAACTTTAGAAATGGTCAAATAGTTGTCATCCGTTAATAGCCGACTTATTTACATATGGATCTGTGAATTAAGAGTATGTATGTGTCTGTGTGTGGGTGTCTCGTATATATATTCATGGTGGAGTTTAGGTATTACTAAGTGGTTGGGGCGTGATGGTAGCTTTAAAAAATGACTTAATATTTATTTCTGAAAAAAGATGGATTTAAAAGAGTGCACACGAAGGGGTATAGTCGATCTAAAAGTACATATGAATGTGTAAATTAAGAATATGCATATATTCCTATGGAATTTCTAAGTTAATAGTGGTTGATATGTTATAAGAGACTGGAAAAATGTCAATATGCTAATCAATCAATGAATGACCATATATGTCACTCGTAAAAGCAGTGTGGGCCGATAAGTAATAAAGGTTTAGAGAATGTCACGTGGCCAAACTGGGTAGTAGTGAGACTTGTTTATAATTAGTAAAGATGAATTCTAACCAAATGCTAATAATGGACTCATGGTGATGACATAAATAAGCCCTCCAACTATTAACAAATGACATAACCGAGCCAATCTCAAAAGCTCCGATGACATTTGAGTTTTTTCCATAATGAAAATGATCATACTCTAAAAGTACCTGAGTTATGTCAAACTAAGTACGATGAGTAATTATTAATTACATAACTAAATATTTTTAAAATATTAAGCTATATATTTTCACAAAGGTAAATTAACCAATATAAACAAAGAATAGGTGTCTAATATTTTGTGATTCCTAGTATTGAAATTATTTCTTTTGTTACCATTAATATTGATTTGATTTTTGGCTTGAGATTTAATTGAATTGCTAAATTGTATCTGTTTAGCTATAAATTTTTTTGATCATTCAAAATTGTCCAAACTCAAAAAATATGTTAAAAAATTAAACAATATATATATATATAAGAAGTATTTTGTAAATTATATAAAATATTTAAAAAACGAACATACACATAATTTCGAAGGTTTGATTCGCTTGACTTGTTTGAGCTAAAATCAAATCAAACCAATTATGATCGACGTTGTTTTTTCCAACACCAAATCACTAGTCGGATTTTTCGATTTGATTTTGAATTATTAGATTGGTGCGTTTTTTGTCGATTTTTTGTACACCCCTATTTTGGTGTGTATATAAATTAAGTCTCTTTACCATAATAACAATTTATATATATATATATATATATATATATATATATATATATATAATCGAAGAAAAATAATCTGTAAACGTAAAAAAATCGACTTTTCTTAAAGAGATATTGTTAGAATTTCCAGTAGAAAAATCCTTATGTTATGCCGGTAGATTTCTTAGCCACTTCATGAAAGAAAGTTTAATTTTTAGAGTCATTAAAATAATTATTCTGAATAATCATCTTATTTCATTAAATATAATACGTTCATTTAGAATGCAATAGAAACAAAGATGGAACGGATTACCTACTCTTAACGGGCCAAGCGAGCCTTATTCCCCCGAATTAAAGAATTTAGAATCAATCAAAAATTAAGTTTTTAAATAAAATTTGAAAATTAAAACTTTTAATATTTAAAGTCTTCAAACTCATACACATTACAAACTATGGATTTGCATTGCCTCTTTATATCTATCTACTTTTATCCTTTATTTTGAATTCCGAAAAATTCAGAGTCGTTATTTTTTGAAAGCATACCTAATAGGTTTGTTTTTATGTAATAACTCGTAAACTATAGAGAGAATTTAAATCGTACTAAGCAAATCCGATTACATTTTTACTTTTCTTCATGTTAAAAAGCAGCCAAATAACTCATCATAAATTGAGAGGTTAGCGAGACATTATGGTATATACAAAGTCCAAAAACATAGGATTTATTTAGCTACGAAATTCATCGCCAATTGATCGTAGCAACCCATAATCAATATGATTTTTGGATAATCCATTATCAATAGGATTAGCAACGATTCATTTTAGTGACAGGTTATCCGTGACTAATTTTGTTAGTACAAGAAAAATGAAAACAACAAAACTTGAACATTTGCTCCACCTACACACAACATGCATGAATTCTGAAAACCAGTCATTTATACATAGTAGCTAGAAATATATGGAAGCATACATATGGGGATTTTTCTTTTGAAGAAGGGGGATATATAGCTAGCTACAAACTATTCTAAAAAGCATTTCTTTTTTCCCTATTCAAAGATGTAGAGAAGTCAGGAGTTTTGGCACAACGCAAGAATCATCATCGCCAGGTGATTAAGAGGTCACGATTCAAGTCGTGGAATCTTCGGGCTTCTTAAGATCATGCATAAATAATTCAATATGTGATTTGTCTCATTCCTGTTGTCTTATAGGCACATGCATAACGAGAGTTCTCTGTACCCCAAATTGTGGTTTTTTTTTTCAAACCTCTTTCTAAAGATGTAAAAGAAGTATCAACATCTGAATGAGAACTCGAGTTTGAGCTCGTGGACTACCTGCACAATATTCCGTGATTTAATATCTTGCCATAGGAAGAGAGAAAATTGGGAAGATGGCTTATGATTATAATTTCAGAAGATATCATGTTTAATCCATGGGAATACTCCACATCATGAGATGATCAAAATGCATTAGCATATTCTTCTTTCAATAGCTCTTCTCTTGCCTCATCTTCTTTGATTTTTGCAATTGTTTGAACCTCTCTTGCAACAAAGAAATAGAGGATTTGACTTTCACTTGATCACTAGTACTAGTGTTGCTTCTTCTAACCATTGAACTATTATATGATAGATCAAAAAATTTGGAACAAAAGAATATGAAATTGAAATTGTTTTTTTTTTTTTTTTTGTATGAGTTTTATATGCATGGCTATTTATACACAATTTGGGGGGTAGGGGTATTTTTGGTCTTTTGACATGGTGGGGGGTTTTTTTGGGTTCAAGAATCAACAAAAAGGGCACAAAGTACCAAAAGAAAAAAGATGTTTTAATTTGGTCATGGCTACATAGTTGTAGTGGTGTTTCTTTTTGTTTGTTTGGAGCAATATGTGAGGGGAAAGTGGCTAAAATGGAAAAGGTGAGAAGGAGTCCAAAAATAGGTTAAAAACTAGTACATGGAATTGTGTGTTTGAAGGAATAATAATAGGTTTTGTGATATGCTCTGCCAGATTGGTCCTCTTTTAACTTTTTGGAGGAAATTGGTGCCTTTTTTTGGTGGCCATTTGGTATACATATGAACAACAATCATATATCCGATATAATCTCGTAAGTGATAGTCGAAAGGAAATATATAATGTGTATGCAGCTTATTTTTACCTTATAAAGGTAGAGAGGTTGTTTCAGAGATCCTCTAACTCAAGTAAGTCATATAAAAGAAATAAATATGTAAAACAAATAATAGGAAAGAAGTCGCATTAAAATAATAAAAGAAGAGAGAACAAGAACAACGTAAAATAAAATGATATAATAATCAGCTAAAAGAAAACAACAAGCAATACGAAAATCAAAGAATAAGATAATAAGAGTAATAATAACAATACTGGAAGCTTAACTAGAGAACGCTCGACTACCTACCAATATTCAACCCTAATTTTCGACTTTCGTATCTTCATATCTAGAGTCATATCCTCAACAATTAAGTTGTATGTATGCCATATCTTCTTGTTCAGCATAAATATGTATGTCATATATATATACACATAGACACACACACACATGAATTTGCAAATCGAACGCTTTATCATAATGCAATTGGGAATATGGGATTTTCGACGAAAAATTCATCGAGAAAGTTTATGATATTGAGCCACTTTATGAAACTAACCTTATTATAAGTTTAAATTCTATATCCATCAGCTTTTTACCAATAATTATCTTCTAGGTATGCATAAAAGTTAAACTCACTCTCTTTATTTCTATCTTTTTTTTCTTTCTTTTTTTTTTTTTTTGTTAATTTCTATGCTAAAAATAGCTAATTTGACTTTATAAAGAAAAAAATTTCTTCTAGTTATTGTAGCATTGGAAGGTAGTGTTTGGAAGAGAAAATAAATAAAGCATAAAATGACAAACAAATAGAAGTGGGAATTATCATAGGAGTCCATGACTTACTAAACTAAAAATACAATTTTAAAAAGTCTGCCAAACATTCTCCATATATATAATATATATATATATAGCTATATAGCTTTTGCTTTGGTAATATAAAAATAAAATTAAAATTAAACCAAACATTCTTTCTTGCCTACCTAATCCCAAATTTTGGGGTTTTGTCTTTAAGTAATTGGATGATAGTGGCATGCGTAAATATGAAAGCTGCCTATGTTAATTATTGTTTATAAATTGGATGCTTTTGCTATATAATACAATAACAACAATATTACCTCTAGCATATCCGATCGGTCTCACAAAGCAGAAAGTGTTAGAAAGGTAGAATGTATGCGTATTTACCCTCTTCTTAGAGATCGAGAGGTTATTTTCGATAAATCGTGGCTCAAGGAAAACCGTCCAAAGCAATAAGAAAAAAAGCAACGAAAGTAAAAGCATATATAACAAAATATTTTAAACAAGAGGTTATAATAAAATAATACGATAATTGAAATATCAAAAATATCGATAGTAACAAAAAAATCGAATGACAAATTTATATATATATATATATATATATACATACTCTTGGAATGTTTTGCTTCGAAGAAAGAGTAAAAGGTGTGTTTTTGAGAGTAGATATCGAAGACAACGCGTGCACTTTATTAAACCTACAAAATTTTTATATATATATTAATTATTTATTTTGTTTTGATTTATATAATATTATTTGATTGATATTAAAAGTTAAAAAAAATATAGAGAGTACTATTTTTTACCGAATAACAATTAAATTTAGTATAATTTTATTGTATTGCATTTGTTTATGTATAAAACTTAAAATAAACTTAATGTAAATGCATGTGTATCAACACAGACGTATTCAAAATTTTAAATACTAAAATTAGAAAGATAATTTATCAAATCTGAATAAATTCTTTATATATGTTAAGTGATTAACTTTCTAAAAAACACAAGTGTTATTTATCGCCACGAATTGAGGTTAGAATTCTAGTTTCACTTCTAGTGCTTATATATTTTTCTTCTTTTCCTTTTTATTATGCGAGAAGAGACATATGGCTATATTGTAAGTTGTATGACGCCATTCTTGTATAAGTCATTATAAAGCCCGAGGTGGATATAAGATTCAAAGTTTATAAATTTATCAATAATTTTAAATTAATAATATTATTAATTTTTTTAATTGTTTGTTTGTGTTTGTTTTTGGTTTTTTTAATATTTGAATTTAAAAATTAATATTTTAATATACAAAATATGAGTAAAGTTACTAAATTTCTATAACTCCGTAGCTAACACGCCGAATCTACTCACTAGATAGGAGTCAGTAGAAGAGCTAAAATCATCATATTCTTATAATTTGATTTCTTCGCCAGTATTCATTTATGTAATAATTAGTATAATTCGTACGCATAAAAATCAATTAAAATGAAAATGCTTTTTATCGGTTTTTTTATTTTAAAAAATTTAATTTGAGATATCTAATTAAAGACGAAGAAATTCTATCCATTTCTTAAATTTCCTTCAAAAGCTTAGTCTTATAATTAATAAAATACAATAAGTAAAAGAAAAAATAAGTAAGAACTCTTAATAATGTTGCATACTTAGCGACCATTTGACCATGAATAATTTTCTATTTTTTTTTTTAGGTTGAATTTCAAGAATTATGTTTCACTATGAACAAAATTCAACTAGAAGTTAAATTTTGAATTGAAAAATATAAAAAAAAAAGTTATTTTTACTCTTTTTTTTCAATTCAAAATCAATTTATAAAAATTAAAAACAACTGCAATTTGTTTTATAACCAAACAAACTCCAATTTTCAGATAGTATTGGTTTTTTTTTTTCATTTTAAAAATAAAATTACTTTTTTTTTTCAACATACTTTTTTTTTTGGCCAAACAAACCCTTGCGAACGTAGAAAGCATTGTTTTTTATAGACACCGATCAAGTAAGCTTAACAAATCGTGTATGAAAGAAAATACATTAGAAAAAAGTCATGTTGAAAATAATGGAGAAAGACTTTGTAGCAACAACAAATATGTAATATGATAACCGACAAATAAACCACACAAAAATCGAAAATAAGATAATATGATAGTAGTAATAATAATAATACGTAGAAGGAAATTAGATGCTCGACTACCTACTAACCTTCTTCTTAACTCTACCCTTCATAACCTCCTATCTAAAGTCAAGTCCCCAGTAATCTGAGGGTGAGTCACATCTTGTCTAATCACTTCGATACTCCTTCTAAGATATTCCCATCTCTCCTCAAACCTACCGCAACTAACCTCTCACATCTCTTCACTAAGGCATAGGAGTATCTCCCCTAACATATCGAAAACTAATAATTTGCAATTGGGATTCTAATAATTTTCATAACCGGTTGTTAAGACAAATCTCGCTTAATATCAAATAATAAATTCTGGCGTCAGGTTTTGCTACAAATTCCGAAGAAACAATTATTCTTGCATCCTTTTGTTAATGATTGCCAAAATTTAAAGGATGGCACCCAAAGTTCCTATTTATGCAAATCACTGTCGATGGCCCTCGTTGTCGGCCCAATATTGGTTTTATTGGGCCAATAATATTGGTTTTCACAGGTACGAGGTAAGCAAAAGCTGGTCCACTCAATGTATGATACTTAAATCTAAATGATACATATAAGCATTGGGCAAGTCTGGTAATGACAATTATTTTCTTGACGTAAATTATTCGGCTCATTCGCACAAACGCTTCTTATTTTAAGAGGATTTTAATTTTTACTTTTAAATTTTTAGTCTTTAATTTTTCCCTTCGACACTTTAAGTTATAAAAAATGATTAAAAAATCCTAACAAAGAAAAAAGAAAAAAAACCACAGCGATAAAAGTTCACACAAATTATGCCTCAAGATACAAAATTACAGCATTAACTTGTATCTTTGCCCGAACTTTCTATGCCCTGCATAAGTTCAATAAGAACTTATGCCTCCAAATAAATTCAATTGTATGAACTGTGCCTGGGCAAGTTTAATTGCATGAACTTTTGTCCCTAAGAACAAGCTCAATAGCATGAATTTATACCTTGGGGCATAAGTTCAAGAGGAAACTTGTGTTCGTGAGGCGTAAGTTCAAGAGTACTTGAATTTGCCTCTTCTAGGGCTAACCTATGCCTTGTGAATTTTTTTACCTTATTTATTATATTCTTTTAGCATGATTTTCAAAATTTTAAAAATATTAGGGTATTCTTTGTCCGATTTTATTACTTAAAACATTGAAGGGAAAAACAAATTAAAGACCATCAATTTGAAGGAAAAAATTAAAAACCACCCCGAAGTATGGAGCGCTGCGGAAAAAATCTAAATTATTTATGTACGCCTTTTGTCAATATAATATGATGAAAAATGTATCTTAAAATATTGATCAAAGCGCATACAATTTGACTCGAAAACTAAATATATAAGAAATAGTCAAATGTGCTTTAATACTTAGCACAAAAAAGGTAGCTCGAAGTATATATTATTTGCCTACTTAAATTGAAAAAAAGATTGTACTTCAAGAAGGATGTAATGTAGTAATTAATTTATCCCGATCCAAACATACTGACGATTTTGACTCGAACCTCAGCCTAATATAAATTCTAACGAGGACAACTTTAATATTGCTTCAACGTTCCTCTTCTATACTTAGCTATTTGTAGAAATTTCCAAGAATTGCATGTTCACTATTTTTACGTTTAGTAAATATAGCAAAATATTTATTTTCCTCGAACAAACATTTAGTTCTCGTAATTTTAATTAAAGATACAGATTAACTTGAACATTATGATCATAAATATAAAAAAAACTCATTAAATATTTAAAAAAACAAAAAAAATAGAGAAAATAGGCATTTCTACATTTTTTTACTAAAGGCAAAGTAGAAAAGGATTATTACACGTCCAAAAGGGAAAAAGCAATAAAGCTAAAGGAGAAAGTGATTGACTTGGAGTTATAATCTTATTACTAAATTTTGCAATAATATGATTAAATAAATAGTTTGGTCAAAAAATAGGTGATTAATTGGTTATATTTATTACAAAAGAAAATGACAATGGATAACTAGTCTACCTAGGTCCCATTACATAATACAAAAAATTGTGAAATAATTTGTAGATCTGTTACTTATAAGAATAAAGATCTCTTTACAAGAAAATAAGAACATCAACATATTTAATGTAGTGAATTTTAAAAGTTAATAACGATAAAATATTTAGAATAGTCCCACAAAGTAAGGTTTGAAGAAGCGCACGCACAATGTAATCTTATTCATACCTCTATAGGTAGAGATATTGCTTTCCATTGGGATCTCATTTCAAGAAAACAAATCAAAACAATTAAAAGAAGTAAACAACATGAAACAAAACATGTTGAAAAGTAACTAAAGCAAAATAATATGATAGTGAAAGTACAAGAAACAACCAAATACAACAAAAATATTCTAAGGACAAGACATTACAAGAGTAATACTATGACGACTGCTATATGGGAAGGGTTAGCTAGACACCGCTCTACTCTCAACCTAATACCTTAATTCGCAAGCACCCTCCACAAACTTCCTACAGCTGGCCATATTTTAGGTAAGTTAAAATCATGTCATGTCTTATCTAATCGTCTCTCTCCTCACTTATTATTCGGCCTACCTTGCCTTCTAAGCCATCCATCATCGACCTCTCACATATCCCCTAAAATTTCACTATTTCCATGTCATTTTAAACGTCCTTTGTCCAAGAAAATGTTTTAAATATAAATTATATATATTTTTAATTTCACTCTTATTATGATGGTTTAAGTTGGTTATCCGGGGCTATTAATAAACAATTCCATAAGTTTTTAGATTCTCAGCTAAAATAAAACTTAAAATAGTCAAGAAATCATGAGAATATAAATATATGAAGCAATAACAACAATAAAACAATGCAGTATAACGGCTAAATATATTACATAATAAATCGGAAAAATAATAAAAAATATTAAAATTATATAATAACCGAGCACGAAAAATTTAAAATATTAAACGATATTTAAAATGGGATGGAGAAAATAATTTAATTTCAATTAGTGGATCATTAAGGACTAAAAATCAAAAGCTTATCTCATCAATTTGTTGAAAAATATTGGTTAGTGACTAGATGAATTAATTAACTAGTTAATTTCAACTGCTAACAAATATAATATATAGTTAGGATTATTATATTTTTATTTATATAGTACAAGCAGAACTCAGTATTAAATTAACAAGTAACAAACCATTAGTTTTCAAATACATAATCCACAGACTTTGAACTTTTATTTCTGCTAGAGTTAGTTTCAACTTTCAGGATAAAACATAAAACTTAAGACTAATTTCTTTTATTTTCTTTTCTTGACCAAGAATTCACGGTTGCTATTATTTAAGTGCGCATAAAATAAATTTTACCAATATAAATAATTACAAGTTATGAAAAAGGAGGTGCACCGCATGCCCTAGTTCTTGAAAAGTAGTCAAAGGACTCGCAAGAATGACCGAGTTGCTGAGCACGTCGTACATGCAACTTAGCTTGCTTTTATATACCATATACTACGAAAGGTGTGCATCGAACCACCCTTAGCCTAAGATGGCTCTGCTTTGCGCCATCATATACCCAAGAGGCAATGATGATAAATAAGACTTCTTTTTATTTTTGACAATAAGGATGAATATAAAATTATAACATTAAATCTGGTCCAACCTAATATTTTCGACAGAAAATAAAAGTATATATAAGTAAATTCATCTATTTTTAAAATTGTAATAAATAAGATGATTTGAACATTTAGCGACAAATTTTTTCGTTAAAAGCCATTATTCTTTTAAGGCAAGACCTAACGCTAAGAATCTTAAAATTTTTAACTTATGACTTTAAATCCCGAATTCACGTGCCTTTAATTTTTAATTAATATTTTTTGTGTCATGTGTAAAAATATTTTCCTTAAATAAAACTTACACGATATAAATTTAAATTAATTGATCCACCTCAAAAAATTTCACATAAACCTTAGAAAAGTTTCTTAACTGACGTCATAAATAGTATATATGATCACATACTTTTATTTAGCAACTCAACTTGATAATATAGTTCATTTTGCCAACTACACACAAATTCAATATTATTCCTATGATTAAATAATTTATTTCAATTTTTTGCATAGGACAAAGGATTTAATATAAAGAAACTGCCCACTACTTAGACAGAATATCGATGCCATCGCTTTTAATTATTTACACATTAAAATTCAAGAAAATAATATGGTCACCTTTTTTTCTGCACATGTTTTAATTTATATCCTGTATGAACTTTATTCGATTAAAATAAATAATACGTGTCATACGTTCGAGTTAAAACAAATATAATATCAGAATTGAATGTCAAATAATTCTTAATTATTTGTATAATTAATTACGGGATAAACCTTTCTAGACATCAAAAGGTTTCACTTTTGACTTTTAATTTTTTATCTTCTAGGTTCTATATATTTTACTATTAATTAATTAGTTTATTATAATGTACAATAATTTAATACTATTTTTCTTGTGTATTGAATATATATCCTACGTAACATCTCCTATTGAATCAAGATGAAATGATGTTAAAAATTATAGTCATTATCACAAATAACCACAAATAATTTTTTTCTTTTTAAACCAAATACCATTTTATGTCTCAGACTTATTTAGCATGGAATTAATTAATTTGGGTCAAAAGTTTCAATTTGAGCTATATAGTCACGTATTTGTTCATATGACAATTCAATCATTCTTTTAAATGTTAATTTCATATAAAGTAAAGATTTAAAACTAAAAAGACACTCCTTATTTAAAATGAAAATTTTCGGGAAACATGATGGATTCATTTCTCGTAGTGAGTTTTACTTTTCTAAAGTGAGATTTTTCGGCATGAATCTAAATTAGCTTGGACGCAAAATAAGTATCGAATACTATAGGTGTGTTTGGTATGATGAAAATATTTTCTAAAATATTTTTCTATTTTCTCGTGTTCGGCTAGTCAAAAATAGAAAATATTTTTAAAGAAACAAACTCCTTGGAAAATAAAATAAAATAACTCCCCAACGATCGAAAATAGAAAAATAAATCACATGCCCCTTCTTTTACCAACCCCTCTCCCCCTCCTCCCCGCTCATCCTCACCTTCATGCTTTTTATCTTAAATATATATATATAGATTTTTCTAAAATAACATTTTTCACTAGCATATTGAATAAAAGAAATAAATTTAAAAAATTGTACATACTTGAACCTTCTTATATCATGACCTACCCCTACTTAGCACTAGAATTAGATGAATTAAAAGAAGGTGCATGAAAATGACAAAGGAAAGAACTTGTGAGGATACTAATAATATGCCAATACTATAAAAGAAGGAACATGGAAGGAACATTATTATTTAATTTCCATGTCATTATCATCACATTTAGTCTCTTAGAAGTTACTCTCTCTCTCCTATAATATTTGTCATATATACTTTTCGAGAATTAAATTACATAAATTTGACTACTTATTTAAAATATATTCTCTTTCATTTTATTTATATAACATAATTAGAATTTTGAGTTAATATTTTTTTATTTTGATATCAAATTCAAACATACGATCTTTAAGATTTTTAAAACAGTAATTTAAACATTTAGAAACTAGTATGCATAAAAAATGCTATAAGTCATAGGAATTAATAATTTAAAATATTTAAAGGGCATATGAATAACCGTGGTTCAAATTTATTTTTGTTTGACTATTGAAATTCGAACTATGTCGTATAGATTAGACGGAGGGAGTACATTTTAAACCATATTGATATGATTAAAAAACTCGACTTATAATACTTTTCATACAGTTTTTGAATAATATCTAAATTGTAATTTTGAAATATTGATGTAATCTATTCAATTTAACTTCAAAATTAATTAAATTGACTTTCAAAAAGTGAAACATGACAAGAAAAATCTTAGTAGCTTAGTTGCTCGATTTTCCGAGCTTTCACTTTGGTTGGTGAGGATTCGATTTCCTACCTTATAATTTCCACCTCGTTTGTCGATAGTGCGTATATAAAATTCACATACTTGATACTCCGTATGAAACTCAATAGAAAACTTGCAATACTGGGATTGCTCGTATATTTAAACTCGCAGACTTGGATACCGTATAAACCTTAAAAACGAATATTTTAAATATATTTTTTACCTTTTATAATAAAAATATATATATGTATGTGATATATATATATATATTACGGATAAAAAATAATATAAACATGTGAGGAAAATAAAATCAAAGTTAGCGTATTTTAATGTTTGTTTCCACCTTCTAGGAACCAAACATGTTTGCAAATTAAAACAAATCCAAACGCGGTCTTCTTTGTCGGCAGTACATAATACATTACCCTTCATTTCATCTATTATTTACGTGATTTGCCATTTCTCTAACTTGCGTACGCAATTTCCAAATGTTCTCGTTAACGTTAGCATCCTCGAATAAGTGTACCTTTATGTACGGTGTTTTGGAATTTTAAAACATATAAAAATTAAATGCACATAGTGTTTTACTTAGCTGTCCTCTGCAAGGTCCATGATCTAAGAAGACGGTGATCTCTATGTTAAGACTAGCTGCTGAATTTGATTTAATTTTTTTAAAAGTATAAAGTTAACCTCGTTATAATAGTCATACATTATAATAACATTTCATTATAATCTACGCTTGATTTTCTTTCTCTTATAACAAGAAGATCATGACTTAAGGGCTGATAAATTTTTCAAAAAATATTGTCTGATTTGATTGAATTTTTAAAAATACGCTAAACCTCTTATAATAAATTTCATTTATTATAAATAAGATTTCATTATAACGGTATGATTTTCTTCGTAACCATTTTTTCATGTTATAGTTTACTTCTCTATAACAAGAAGACGGCATTCTATGTTGACCTAATTTTTTCAAAAAGTATTGACGGATTTGGATTGAATTTTTAAAAGAGCGCTTAAATCTCGTTATAACAATTATTCGTTATTATAGTATTTCATTATAACGGATTGATTTTCTTTCGTAACCATTTTTTCATGTTACGCTTACTTCTAAGACAGTTAAGACGCGATTCTATAAGCCGACAAATTTTTTAAAAATATTGTTGGGATTTGGGTTGATTCTTTAAAATACAAATAAACTGCATAATAGTTGTTCATTATAACAATATTTCGCTATAACGGTTTGGTTTTCTTCAAATCAATTTTTCATGTTATATTTTGCTCTCTATAATAACATTCGCCTATAACAATAGTAGTTGGCCCAAGATAGAGGTATATTTTTATAAAATTACCTCTTTATAACAAACCATACTCAAATATAATGCAATAATATTTTGTAACAAATATATTTTAAAAGGAAACCTGCTTGTGCTTTTTTTGTGTGGATATTTTTATATGTGTAAGGTGTTAGTATGAAACTTAAGTAATAAGTCTCTATTATATAAGTATATGTAAGTCGAAATCGAACAAACTATAGTTATCGATTTACCATACCACATATCAAACTCTAAAATCCGAGCATCAATTAATTAATATAGTAATGAGCTAATGATTTATTTTTTTCAAAAAATAAAACTTGAAATTATCAAATCAAAATATTAAATATAATTTCATCGCACATATCATGTCCATCTCTAATTGATAGTATGGAACTATAAGTCTACCTATGATGGGGTGAAACTGATTTTATCCATAAACAGCTTATACGTTTTGGACAAAAATACTTTACATGATGAGTAATTAGTGTGTTTGGTATAAAAATGTTCATAAATATTTTTTCGGGTTAAAATAATCAAATGTGCTTAAAATTATTTATAAAAGATATATAAATATAACAATATTTGTACATTAGAAAAAAAAAGTGATAAAATAAAATAAAGATATAAGTAGCATTTATATTTTAGCAAGAGCATTTCCAGATATTACAGAAAATATTAGGAATAAAATCACAAAAATTTAATCAAATTAAAATATTTATAAACCAAATCATATTAGGAAGTAACAAACTTAAGAATTTTAATTGATTTTAACTATAAACACTTTCGGTATTTATGAAACGCGTAACAAACTTAAAATTATTTATATTATAAATTAATTTAATCACTTTATACGCTTTTAGTGGTAGAAAGTGAAGCATACAAGTCAATTTTAATTTTGTATAGTGTTCCAATTTTTCTAATTAATAAGAGAAATTATAAGTCAAAAATGGCTCCTAACAAATAGTGCTAATTTTGTCAAAAAGATTTTTTTTTTTTTTAAAAAAAAAATGACGGTATATTCAAAATAATTTTCTCTTATTTCATAAAGTTAGAGAAAAGGTTTACATATATATATATATATATATTTTATATTTCCAATTAAAAGATATTATACCGAGTATATTATTGTTGTTACACAAGGCAAATCAAACTCGATCAATTATTGGAATAATCCACTCGTGTCATTTACGTTTCTTTTGCCCTTATTTTGTACGATCTTTAATTAACTTTTGTACCTCGATGGAAAAACTTTTGTTGGGCAAAAATTTATATTTTCGCATCATAATATTCGCGAGTTATGTCCCGAGTCCTTAAAGTATATATAACTATCTAGACATAAGTTCCGATTGTTATGACAAATATTAAATATCACCTATTTAAAAATTAAAAATTAAAAACAACTTATTTAAAAATAAATCGTGCAATTAAATGTCCCAATGCATACTTTAAGGGATTATTTGGTTCATAGATAAAATTGTGTTGGGATATACCCAGGAATTATAATTTAAAAAAATATTAATAATTACTAAATTATTAAGTTGATATATTCTTTATGAATGTGAGTTTATTTTTTATTTTCAATATTTATCACATTGATATGAGATATATTGTGCATAATGAAAAACATGTGTTTGGCAAGTTTAAGGTCAATGAAAGTCTGAATATTAAAAAATGAAATACACAAATAATAAAAAAATTAAAAAAATTAAAAAAATTAAAAAAATTAAAAAAATTAAATTTGTTATTATTTTTTTAAATTCTTTTTATAATTATTGATTAAGTTTGAATGATTAAGGCATATAACAAAGTGCTATTCATCGTCCCCCTTCCTCCGTCATTATGAACTATTATTGTTGCCTTCGTCACCATTGTCAATTATTATTACTATCTACTATTCACTCCTCTACCACTATCACCATCCCAATTATCCTAATCAATGTCATCACCCTAGCCATTATTTGCCTTCATGCATCACATGAACTATCATTAAACGTACACCATTATATATTGCTATCAATGTTTTTAATTAACCATCATAATCACTATCTATCACTATTATCCACGACAATTATTACTCGTCATTGTCAATTACTTTCATCAATCATCGATCACCATTAATCGCTATTGCCAGACACTATCATCATTGTTATTCAATTATATTGCTTTTATTAATAATATAGTGTAGATTTTAAATTATACATTTATTCTTCATCTTTATAAGTTTAGACAACATTCAATCATTTTGACCGATAAATAATTGGCCTATGACTATCCACGTTTATCCTTTGTAGAAACTTCTGTACTCTATTCCTCTAATTTCATACATAATTATTTATTCAAAAATTTATTCTAATAATATCATGCTATTTTAGAAAAGGAAAAAGTGTACATAAAATAGACTGCACCCAAACTAATCACATAAAAATAAACTATTTCATACTAATATTCTTAATATTCAATCGGCACAAAATAATTATAATTCAGCCATTATAAATATATAGTGTGATATCATGAAGTTCATGACAAAGATATGAACATAATGCCATGTTATCATGAAGTATACTATACACTGTTATGGTATCATGCATGATTAAGGAGTATATGTATATCTCTAAATGACTCCGTCATTCTCGCAATACCATGACAATATATGCATATACTATAACGACATCATAAAGGACAAGAGCCCTACGCGCCATACCATGTTAAATTGTGTCCCTTGTAAACGAAAAGTCTATGCCATAAATTGCTAATGAAGAATCTACTTACCAAGGGCTCAAAGTAGTATAAGCAGCTCCCACTCAGAAGAGTTGGTAAAGTTAGTGCTGTTTATCCTCGCGATACTATGACTATATACGACATACTATAATATCGGCCAAGACAAAAAAAGTATTTAAGATATTTTTTATAATTAACTAAAGAAGTATGAAAGTAAACGTATAAGACCATATAAATATTTTGCTCCAATGGAGCAATCTATATAAGTTTTCCTTAGAAAATTATATAACCGATATACACATGCAATGATAACACACGTGTAAGACTATACAAATATTCAAAGCATGAAGGTGTTTTTAGAACTATAATACTACTTGATAAAGTGGTAAATATAATTTTAATTTCATATTATATAATGATTCACGTCGATCATATATTGAAACTTACACGTTATTTTTAATTCTATATATATTTATTTACTCAAAATATTATTTTAATAAAAAAATTATATGATATACCTGATATACACGTGCAATTCACGTAACACTGAAAAATTAATCTAAATAAAAACAAAAATAATCATTTCACTCTACTCTCTCGCCGCGGAAAGAATATTGTGAACTGGACAGAATGATGAAAACAAAAGGGAAAAAAAAAAAAATAAAAAAGATGACCAAAAAAAATATGACTAGAAATAGACACTTAATGTGGTGTCATCAAAATGTGGTCTACAATATTAGTGGAGGGGCAGTTCAAGTAGTTATCTCCAAGAAACCAGCCCTTTATATTTTACATTTCTATTTTTTTGGGCAATTCATTTGTTTGACTATATAATAAGCACCAAAAACACTTCAGGGACTTTCATTTCTTCAATCATCAAAGGACAGAAGGCCCCTTTACCCTCTTCTCTTGTATTTAGCAGAAAAACAGAAAGTCCCTCTGAAAAAATCTTTGAATTCATCAAAAAGACTCAATCTTTTGTAAGGTTTGTATTCTTTCTTCTTTCTTTGTTGGGTTCCTCAATTGTTGTTACTATTTTGATTTTTAATGGAGTTTATCTCTGACTTTGCTTCTTCTTGTTTCTTCATCTCCCTTTTCTGTATTGGGTTTAAACTGTTTTTCTTTGGCTATTAGTAGTAGCTAGTTTTTGATTTTGTATGGATTTTGATCAGTGTAATTGTGATTAATTACCTACTATGCAAGTTCTTTGACTTTGTTTATGGTTTTAATTAAGTTTCTGTTTTTATCTTGAAATGAAAGGTTTGTTCTTTGCTTACAGTCTTGAATGGGAAATTTTCTGTTTCTGTATGTATGAAGCTGATCATTTAATTTTTTTATTTTTTCATTTTTTTTGGTTTGTGGGGCAGATTCAAGATTTGAACTTTATGAGTTCTAAGTTCGAATTTTTATCACAATCTATTTGTTTTTCAATGGAGTTTTGATTTTCAATGGTTTTTTATTAAGTTTTTATGTTAATCAAATAGTTTCTCCTTGCTTACAGTCTTGAATGAAATTTTCAGAGTTTTGTATATATGAAGCTGATCATTTCCAGTCTCTCTTTTCTCCTTTTTTTTGGTTTGTGTCAGATGTGGATTCAAGATTTGAATTTTATGGGTTCAAGTTAGATTTTTTGATCACAATCTATTTGATTTACTAGGTTCAGAATTTGTTACTTGTACTTGTCTAGTGAATATTACTTCTTGTATTTCGAGGGTTTATCCCAACAAACACTCTACCTACCCTCTCCGCACTTACTTGGGGGGGACTACACCGAGTATGTTGTTATTGTACTTGTTTAGTGAATATTTAACACATATATAAGGTTTAAGCCAAAACTACCAGTTCAATTGAATCTACTTAGTCTAAGAATATACTCGGTGGCAAAAGATTAAATTCTAAATCCCCTTCATTTAGGAAGCTTCTAGTGTATTGCGTGTTCAAATCTTAGGTGTGATATTCTTGCATTTTTTAATTTTCCTTGTTAGAATTTTTCTTATTCCTTTTTTGTATATAATTCATGCTCTTTACATTGGTCGGTAAAAGGATATCAATATTGGTCCCTTTAGTATTGATTCTTGCTTATGTCAATTATTCTTGATCTTTATGATGTTTGGCTGATAAGATGGATGTCAATATTGATTCCTCTCTTTTTCTCATGTCAATTATTCTTGATCTTTATGTTTGGTCGATAAGATGGATGTCAATATTGATTCCTATCTTTTATATGTCAATTCTGCTCTTAAAGCTGGAAGTAAGAGGTTTTTGTCCTCTGAGTAGTCCAGTGGCGGAGATTGGATTTTCACCAAAGGTTCATCATCTACTATATATACACAAAAAGTGGGATTAAGGCCCTCTAGCTCCGCCCTTGGAGCAGTTATTCATAAGCTTCTTCTTCATGGTACGAGGAAATATTTAAACTTGAAGGATTTAATGGTCTGTGTTTCCAATTTTTCTCTGTAGGGCTTCAATTTTTCAGTATTAGTTAGAAATTTAGTTTTGAGTTTGTTGATGATATTTCTAACTATTCGCTACAACAATTTGATTGCTCGTGAATTAGAATACTATATGAAATGATCTTAGTTTTCAAAAATATATGACGTGACTCAGCATACACATACACCACACAGTGCCGAAACTAGTCTAAATAAAAACAAGAATAATCATTTCCTCTACTTATTACCTCAGATCATTCAGTCTATCACCATGAATAGACACTTCCCAGCGGTGCCAGAAAACTGTGGTCTACAATATTGTGGAGGGGCAGTTCAAGTAGTTATCTCCAAGAAACCAGCCCTATATAACAAGCACTGATAACTCTCGGAGACCATTTCTTCAATCTTCTCTTGTATTTAGCAGAAAAACAAAATTTTCTGAAAAGAAATCTTGATTTGCTAAGAAAGACTCAATCTTTTTAAGGTTTATAATACCATTTGATTTGATTCTGCTTCATAAAAGACTCAATCTTTGGAAGGTTCTTTGATTGTTGTTTCCTTGACTATTGGTACGACAAATTTGATTCTTTCTCTTCTTTTTCTTTTTTTTTTAATATCAATTCTTCTTGATCTTTATGTTTAATCGGTAAGATGGATGTCAATATTGATTCCAATCTTTTTTATATGTCAATTCTTGTTATTAATGTTGAAGTAAGAGGTTTTTGTCTTCTCTGAGTAGTCCGGTGGCGTATCTACTGGATTTTCACCTGGGTCATCATCTACTTTATATACATAAAGAGGAAAATGAGATTCTTCAGTGAATGCGCCTCTAGCTCCACTATTGGAGTAGGCGATTCTTGTTTCTTCTTCATGGTATGAGAAAAAAAGATTAAACTTGAAGGCTTTCTGGTCTGTGTTTTCATTTTTTTTTTCCAAGAAGTGCTTTCAATTTTCAGTATGGTTAGAGATCTAGGTCTTTTGGTTTCACATATGTATTTATGTTGGATTTGTCGCTTTCAATTTCAAGAAATAGTTTGTGTTTTATGCCTTTCTCCTCCCTCTCTTTAGAATTTGCTAATTTCCCTCAAGTTACCACAAGATTGATGTCACATGCTAAGTTATTACTGTACTGTCTTTATCTGAATATCTCATACTATTTTAGAAAATTATGACATATACGCATACACGCGGTAACGCCAGCCAAGAAACTAGTCTAAATAAAAATAAGAATAATCATTTCACTCTACTCGGAAAGAATATAGTGAGCTGAAAGGGGAAATAAGGATTACCAAATAATCTAAGTGACTAGGAATAGATGCTTCCCATGTGATGCCATCAACTTTGGTACAACATTGGTGGAGGGGCAATTCAAGTAGTTATTCCAAGTAACCAGCTGTTGCTCGGACTCGGGTAAGCGGATCTTAGAGGTTGATTCTTCATGATTTAAATTTTAAGATTCTGGGGCATGGATCTAGGTATGGATACATGCGTAGAATTAGCTAATTACAATAATTCAAATATCTAAAAATAGAGTTATAAAACCTAAATAATGAGATATTATGTGGAAAACTTAGAGAAGATATTGATCAAGAGGAGAATCCCGAAGGAGATAAAAGGAAAAGAAACACATGTAAAACTTCTATATACAAGCGATTTTTGTTTTCTTCAATTCACTTGATTTTTTTGACATAAAAATCATCAACTATACGGAACTTCTTCCATTAATTTTGGTCATATACTCCAAAATCATTTAACTAGATCGTGTACAGATGGCACACCCACACCCACACTCACATTTCGTAAGCCGACACCGGTGCGGTATTGAAAGTGAAGAGTCCGAGCAACATATGTAACCAGCCCTTTATATTTTTACATCTTTTTTGTTTTTCAATTCATTTGTTTGATCATATAACAAGCACCAAAAACTCTCAAAGACCTTTTCTTCAATCCTCTCTTGTATTTAGCAGAAACCAAAAGTCTCTCTGGGAAAAAGAAATCTTGAATTCATCAAAAAGACTCCACCTTAAGGTTTGTAATACCATTTGATTTGATTCTTGCTTCTTCATGAAAAAGTCTCAAATATTTTGAATGTTCTTTATTTCTTGTTTCTCTCTTACTATTGGTACTAGCTAGTTTTTGATTTTATGTGGTTTTGATTATTCTAATAGTGATATTATTGTCTATTAAAATGCAAGTTCTTAATTTGTTTATGGTTTAATTAAGTTTGTTATTTCATTCTTTAAAACTGTTTGTCTTTGCTTTTGAATAAGTCATGTCGTGATTCGGCATACACGTGCAACACACGTGCCGAGAAACTAATTCCAAATAAAAACAAGAGTAATCATTACACTCTACTCGGAAAGAATATTGTGAACTGACTGGGGAAAAGAACATGACCAAATAAACTATAACTAGGAATAGACACTTCACATGGTGCCAGCAAACCATGGTCTACAATATTGGTGGAGGGCAGTTCAAGTGAAGTTGTCTCCAAGAAACCAGTCCTATATAAAAGCAATCAACTGCTCTCAGAGCATCATTTCTTCAATCTTCTTGTATTAGCAGAATCCAAAAGTCTCACTGGAAAAAAAAAAATCTAGAATTCATCAAAAATTTTACCTTTTTAAGGTTTGTAATACCATTTGATTTGATTCTGCTTCTTCGTGAAAGAGCTCAATCTTTTGAAGGTTCTTTGGTTCTGTTTCTCTTGACTATTGGTACTAGTTATTAATATTATATGGAGTTTTGATTGGTCTAAGTAGTGATTTAGTTGCCTAATAAAATGCAAGTTCTTAACTGTTTAATTCTGCTAATTAAGTTCTGTTTTAATCTTGAAAATCAAAGGTTTGTTCTTCTTTTGAATGGAAATTTTACTGCACTTCTGTATATATGAAGCTGATTGTTGAAGTTTCTTCTTTTTTCCTCTTTCCCCTTTTGGGTTGTGGACAGAGACGGGTCCCTGATCTGAAGCTGATTATTTGATTCCTATCTTTTGATGTGTCATTTCTGCTTCTTAATGTTGGAAATAAGAGGTTTTTGTTCTGAGTATTCCATGGTGGTGGTGGGAATATTTACTGAGGGGTTTATCATCTACTATATATATATATAAAGAACAAAGTGTGATTTTCCAATGAATGCCCCTCTAGGTCCGCCCAGGTGATTCTTGTTTCTTCTTCATTGTATGAGAAAAAAATTTAAACTTCACTTTTCAAGTATAGTTAGATATTGTTTGTTTTGTAGTCTCCTTGTTTTACATTTTTATTTAAAAGGAATCTGTTGTTTTCAGTTTCAAGAAAAATAATTCTGTGTTTTCCGCCTTTTCCTCCTTTCAAATTTGCTAATTTCCCTCAAGTTACCATAAGATTGATCTCACATGTTGGTTATTACTGTACTGATTAATTTTTCTTCTGTAGTTTTGTTTCTTTTTTTTGTGTGTTGTGTGGGTTGGTTATGATATTGTTAATCCTTTTGTTACAGCAATTTGATTGCTTGTGAATTTGAAGATCTTTTTCTTATGTCTGTATATTAATGGAAATTTGATGTTAGGCATAGTATTTATTTAGATAGCTGAAATTAGGTTCTTTCTATTTCTAAGCATATATGAGAGGAATGACTTAATGAGTTTGGTTTTAATTTTTGATAATTTTGTCACTGTTTAATTGGCTTCATTTAGTAGTAAAAAATAATGAATTAATCTTATAGTGCATTAGCTGTCTCTTTCCTCTTTTTTGTACTTTCCTGGATGTGAATTGTTTACATTTTATCCTTTTCAGTTCTGTCTTCCCCCAATATGGTACCTAAAACCAACTTTATTAATTATCATTTTTTGTTTTTTTCCTCTTGATATAGTTGACTAATTAAACATTCCTGGAGTTTAGAGGTCTACACACTGAAGACGTGACGAGTGTCTTTTCCCCCACTCTATGTGTGTGTGTGTATGTGTTTGTCTGTTGCTTTATCCCTATTCTTCTGTTAATATCGGCATAGGTGGTAATTCTGGTGAAGGACTGGTCGTAGAATGTGAGATACAAATCTCTGTGGAGTTTGTGATGTTTGATTTGATCAACTGTCCATTGTCTTTGGTATTCGAGCTAGATGAATGAAAATAGCTTCATGTGCTGTTTGTGGTATCTATTATTTGATTTAATAACATAACTCTGATTTTACAGTAGCCGTGTATTTTAACATGTTGTAGCAGGTTACCTGCTTGTCTCGAGGTTACCGATCTTGCTTATTGTTGATGTTTTACCTTATAGGTTATAGGCGATCTGTTAGTGTAAAAAATTCTTTACATTGTCGGTCTATGGAAATTTTTATTTTTGCTGATACTTCTGATTCATACTATGATAAAAGATGGATATCCTTCTCTTACTTGTGTTGGCGTGATCCTTCTCCGACTGGTAGATTTGGTTCAGAGCATTAAATATTAATCAGACCTGCATTGAGATTGATTTACATTTTTGTTCTTTGGAGAGCTTTTTAGTTCTTTTATGAAAAATCGTTGCCTTTACTGTATTTTTACCAAATTCTAGATCATCAAGTTTACTGATTCGTGATTTTCTGTATTGGCAGATTTTGTTGGTTATGACATTCGACGTATCTGCTGAAATCCTCTGAGACGTTGTGGCTACTTTTAGAGAAGAGATATCTGTTGATTTCTAAAGGTACCTAAATCTAGGATAGCTTGGAACAGTTCTGCAGCATCTTTAGCTAATTCAAAGGGAGCACTTGACTGATCCCGAGATGCAAGCATCCCAGAGACCTCAATCATCAGGCAGAGTTCACAAGTTGTATCATCAGACAACGGCGAAAGTTGAGCAACATATAGCCCTACCATGTTTTTAACAACAATTCCAATGATACTTGCAGCGGGGGGACACAGCTCTCTTTTCAGGCACAGAATGAACAGTTCTTCACTCTGGACTCACTGCCTGATTCTGGTTATGTCACCTATGAATCGCCTCCCTGTAAGCGTTCTTCCAACTGGAGTCCTTCTCTCCCCAGTGTTCTCAGTCATACATCTGATCAGCGCCATTCCTCAGACAACACTTATGGTTCACCTTGAGCGGTGTTCGGTGTTGATGATACAGGGAACTGAAGCATGTGCTAAGGGTGATGGCGAATAATTTGCTAGGGCCTGATTCGATATTGAGAAGACAGCAGCTGCTCTTCAATGGTGAGGTCTCAAAACCATCAAAGTGGAATCGAGTATTGGAAATTGCACCGAGCTTGGACATGAAAGAGCTGCTCCTTGCCTGTGGTGAAGAGTGTCAGACGCCGATTTTCTCAGCTGCAGAAGTTCTGATGAATGTCCTAGAGCAAAAGGTATCAGTTTCCGGGGAACCTATGCAACGATTGAGTGCATACATGTTGGAAGGGCTCAGAGCAAGATTATTTTCCTCGGGAAGTATCATATACAAAAAGCTGAAGTGCAATGAACCAACTAGTTCAGAATTGATCTCTTACATGCAAGTCCTCTATCACATCTGCCCTACTACAAATTCGCTTACACATCCGCCAACGCTTGTGATCGATGAAGCCAGAGAACGAGAACAGAATCCATATAATTGATTTTCAGATTGCACAAGGAAGTCAATGGATGTTCCTCATGCACAATCTGCCTGCCGGCCTGGTGGACCGCCATTTGTTCATGTCACAGGTGTTGATGATTCCCAATCGGCTCATGCACGCGGTGGGGGACTTCAGCTAGTAGGTGAAAGGCTAGCAAAATTTGCTGAATCATGTGGAGTGCCTTTTGAATTCCATGCTGCTGCAATATCAGGCACTGAGGTTCATCTAGAAAACCTTAATATTAGACATGGAGAAGCCTTGGCAGTTAACTTCCCGTACGTGTTGCACCACATGCCAGACGAGAGTGTAAGCACTGTGAACCATCGAGACCGTCTACTAAGACTGGTCAAGAGCTTGTCCCCAAAAATCGTCACCCTTGTTGAACAAGCTACACCCAACACCAACACCTCTGCTTTCCTTCCAAGATTCCGTGAAACTATGGATTACTACACCGCAATGTTCGAGTCAATTGATGCAGCTCGCCCGAGGGATGACAAGCAGCGGATCAGTGCAGAGGAGCATTGCGTGGCACGAGATGTTGTGAACATAATCGCCATGCAGGGAGCTGAGAGAGTGGAAAGACATGAACTTTAGTGGAGTATGAGACTTATGATGGCTGGATTTACCAATGCCCCTTGAGTCCATCAGTTGGTGAAGCCATCAACGACGTGTTGGAAAGAGTTTAGCTCCAAAATTATCGGCTTGCAGAGAGCAAGGGAGCGCTGTACTGATGGAACAGAGCTTTAGAACTTCTTCAGCTTGGAGATGACTGCTTCTGGGAAATGTTTGTGTAAGCTGTGTAAATCTCTCTGATCTACATGATCTTGGTATGTTACCTTTTCGAAGGCTAGAAGAGTGTACCGTTTAGCCCCTTTTAATTTACGAGATCTAGGATAAACGAAAATCTTAGGCTTGTACATGTCAAACGTTTGAAGGAAAATAGTGAACTCTTGAAATATACATTTGGAATGTTCTTGTCTCTTTTGCTAGTATGTTGATCTCTTCTTTTGATTATATGAATTGTATCAGTGTTTGATAGTGTATGTGAGATTGAAACAACCTTGCTTGTTTCTTGAAATTTTGGAAAAAGCTCATGTACAAGAAGTGTCAAACAGTTGCAAAATAATAGTGATATCATATCTTTGGTTGTCCGGTAGATCCTATATCTATCTACATGAAGAAGAAATCATGTAACGAAGGGATTCTTATTTGTACGAGTGGTACTGAGCTTGGAATGAGGATGAAGAGATTAATTCATATTTTCTTTTATCTTTTGAGTTGTTCTCGACTTTGGTCTTCATTCGGACCTGATGAGAGAAAAAGGGATTACTTCTTATGGATTCGTTGAGAATGATTCTGATTTAGTTCATGGCCTATTAGAAGTAGAGGGAGATCCCATGGGGATCTTTATGGACAAAAATAGGTTGCAATCAGTTTTATATTTGATCGAGTGACATTGCTTCTTTCGCCTGAACCGAGGTGTGATGATTGAAGCAAACTATATTAGTGTTAATGCACTTAGATTGAGTATTGGTTGGAAGAAAATTGCAGGAAATCTGTCCCAAATGGTCACTGAAGAGCCAGAAAATAAAGATTGGCTTGCTAGTGAATAATTGACGATTTAACTAATACACATCAAAATGAAACGACTCTTCAAAATTCGTTGGATCAACTGGTTGCTCCTCTAGTTGAAGTATCGTGCCCCTTTCGTTGCTCAGGTTACACCTTCGAATACCCCATAAGGGGAATTTTTCTACTCCCCCAATCTTCACTTTACGCCACGCTCGACTCTTTCGTCATAAGATGTGGAATTAGACCAAGGGGAATTCTATAGGAAATAGTCCCTTATATTGTGACATAGGAGATCGAGACACAACCCCCTGTGGCTATGGGAAAAGATGTAGATTGATCGCTCTAGATAGACAACTACATAGAGGGTCTCTACTAGTCTATATATTCTTTGATTTCGTTCCCTCTGTAAGAGAAATATTACAACCGATGAGGTCTGCAAGTTTCACCATGTCTTTCTTGTTCCACTAGCTAAGATCAAATTCTCACATGTCCCTTTCATTGAGCCGTAGACTCCTCCCAAGACCTTAAGGTTTTCTTCTCGTCATCTTTCTTTTCAATTTGTTGGTACTCCGCATCTTCGCGGAGAATTCAATTTCACCGGGTCCATGTCGGAGACAAGCGTCTACACCATTCGTGCGTCCAAATTTTTCAAAAGTTATACATTTTTGAAAGTTTCCTCATTATGAGTCTCGACAATATTTTTTGAAGTTACGAGCAATATATATAGTTTATAAGTGCAACAATTAATGCTTAATTCTCTAAGGAAATCTATTTGTTCTTCTTCTTTTTTTTTTCACAATTTATAAATTATAAATAGTGAATCAAGATATGCAACGAGCAGAAGTCGTGGCCTAATAGTTCAAGGTCAAGATGTAAATGGAAACAAAACATTTCTTTTCATTTAATTTAAACAAAAAAAATGATCAATGCTAAATAAACACATAATACACAATTTACAAAAATACACACATAAAAATTAAAGTTCAAAAAAATTATTTTATATATTGGGGAAAAAAAATCCTACCTTTTGCAAAAAATGATACGTCAAAGAATGTTCAAGAATCTTTGTCTCCTTTCAATTCTCATGTCCGATCGCGATTCAATGCCCTCCTTGTCATTATTATTATTATTATTATTGTTGCCGCGATATTGTTATACGTTTCACATTCAAAAAAATCATATATTTATTTTCGCGATCACAATTTAACGCCTCGGATAATGATGTTGTTGTTGTTGTTGTGCTTTTACAAGCCTTTCTGCATTCTCTTTGACATTCAATCCAATGTGAAAACTCAATTTGCAAGCATTCATAATAACATTTTTGGCAAAGAGTAATTCAAATTGTTGTCTTTCAAAGTTACATTTGTAACTTTTGTTGTTGCATTTGTAGCCACCAATAGGCAAAAAATCACCATCAAGGTAAACCATTTTCCTGCTGGCCATTTTTTGTAATAAAACAACAAATCAGACAAGAAAATAATAACAATAATAATAATAATAATTGAAATGAGAAGAAGGAAAAAGAAAGAATTTTTTTCTTTCTTTTTAAATTTTTTTTTCTTTCTTTCTTTTTCCTTCTTCTTCTCTTGAAAGATTCTTGTTTGTGTTTTTTTTTTTTCTCAAAATTAAAAAAATTAAAAAAATTGTTTAGTTTATATAGAGTTGCCAATTTATTTTCTATGGTTTAAAAAAAATGTGATGGGAATTTTGTGTTGGTTTAGATTTGGAGAAAATACATTATTTGACTCACATGTACTTGGAATGCCAATAATAGTGTATTATATAGAATTAATTTCTTGAATTTAGGGTTATAGTTATTGGGGAGTTGTAACTGCTACAAACAAGGGTCATAAGTTTTTCTATCTAAATACATTACTATTTCCGTTCATTTTTACTTGTTCAGTTCGAGGTGAAACTACATAGAAGGTAATTTTTCGTTTAATTTATATTTATGTAGTACATTGAATTTTATGTATGTCGCCATATGGCCCCGCCGCTTCCTTAAACCCCGAATGTCTCTCTTTGTCTAGTATTGACTAAGACATCTACGGAACAACAGAATGATAATTCTTGCTATATTGGCCTCTGAATATAATAAATTTAATATTTTGAGAAATGAGTATAGTTAATAATAAAGGTAAATCAACAATTATCTCTCGATTTTTCAAACCTGGATATCTATTTCTTAATACAAAGGGACAAGCAAAAGGGACGAGGGACTAGAAAATAATAAACTATTATGTCATTTGAGAATTCCATTGGAAAAGTTGAAACATATTTTTCTATAGGTGTCCTGCCTCTAAATATCTTCCACAATCATAAGTATCAATAATTTTGTCCATCAAAATTTATACAGACAAAAAAAAAAATCAAGGTTCAACATATTTACGAGATAAATGTCATACAAAAGTGGATCTTAAGATAGATGTGCTATCGTAATAAATTAAACAAAAATCAGAAACTAATCACATCAACGCTATATGCAAGCATTAAAAAGAAATAATCGGATAAGATGATTTGATCATTCTCATATGAATTTTCATATTGATACCTAATCGATAACAAACATGAATAGTGTAAACAATAGACAAATCTCATATTAGATTTAATTAATATTGGAAAAAAAAAGAACATTACGAGATTAGAATAGATAATGAAAATTCATATAGCTAATTTCAAAGAACTTGAATAGACTTGGGACATTTTGTTAAGGAATTGTTTCAAAAGTTTTTCGTGTTTTCACTCACAAACTTTCAACTCGTTTTCACGTCCAAAACAAAACTTCAACTCCTAAATATCGTTTTTCATCTTCAACTAATATTCTTTTTTAAAATTCAAATCATATCCAAACGCCTAATAAGACTAATCAAGGAAAGAAACAAAGGGCAGACACGAATAACTCGGGACAAAGGTTATCTAAACCAACTTACTTATGAGAGTTCGATTCCACCTTATAGTTCCCCACCATTTTCCCGCCCCAATGCAATAATTCTTTTTTTTTTCAGAAAAAGGCACAGACAGAGCACAAGCAGCTGAACAAATTGAATTATACAAAACTGAAATCAAAAGAAAAAGGTTCTTCTCCTTGAGAAACTGAATTACATCATTGGACAAGCAGATGTTGACAACTTGACATGTCTTAGGACTCAAAAGAGGAATGTGTTCACTTTTTTTTTTTTTTTGGGGGGGAGGAGGGGGGTTCTAACTCAGACTAATCCTGATTCGCGCGAAAGTCAAGCTCTCTGACAGAGGCGACTCCATAAAGATTGTTTACTTATGATGAACAAAGATCCAATCTTTCTTTGTTTCTGCAACTGTTTCTTGGTTTTCATCATCAGCCTGCAAAACCACAGTCTTACCATTTACTAGTCGGCCTGAGTCCTTTTTCTGGAGCTCTTGAGATTGCATAACTTTCCTGCTCAGGATATTATAGATCTCCTTTACAACTGGCCTGGAAAGCAGAAGTTACATTCATCAATCCAAAGCTGAAGTTTCATGAAAAATAGACCTTATCCTCAGCCAAGGCTTTGGCTTCAGCTGCTGTAATCCTCCCCTGGCATCTTTTTTGAGATCGGACTTGTTGCCAACAAGTATTATAACCACACTATGCGTCCGAATGAGCTGTTAACGGAGTAAAGATACAAGTCAAAAATGATGCTAGTTAACAAAGTAAAGACACTGAAAAAATGAAGCTGTCATGTATGTTGCTTTATCTTATGGGAACTTCAGGGAAAAGTACATCAAGGATACTGGCTATGTTGCTCGGACTTGTAAAAATGCCAGACAGGTGCGTGTTAGGTTCTCCAAAAGAGCAGAGTCCGAGCGACATAGGATACTAGTGCCTTCCAAACAATCTAACCAACCCAGAGAATCATACAGGAGCACAATGCATAATCCAACAAATGAATTTAATGTACGGTTGGCAAAATGATTATGCGTTAATGACATAGTATACCCTGCCGATACAAAATTCTCAACTATTTGAGCTATATTGAAACAAAAATCCAGTGTACACTTTCCTGAGTACCTTCAACGCGGAGCATGTAATTTAGGCAATTTAAAACTAAAATGAGAAAACCAACAAGTATTTAGTCAAACAAATATAAGTACAACAATGGCTACGCCTTCCAAAACAAGTTGGGGTCGGTGATATAAATCCCCACTTCTTTTCATTTAAGCTCATTGCATATCATCATCATACTAAATAAAATAAAAGTGAAAAGAGATATAAACAAAAATCGAAAAATAAATCAATAGCATATTGCTTACTCTGAAGTTCGTTAAGCCATCGACCAATGTTATCAAAAGTCAGGCGCCACAATATCATAAACCAGAAGAGCTCCAACTGCACCTCTGTAATATGCAGAAGTAACTGCTCTAAATCGTTCTTGACCAGCTGTATCCCATATCTGCGCTTTAACCTCCTTTCCATTTATGTTTATCTTTTGGGTCTGAAATTCCACTCCAATTGTAGATTTTGAGTTTGGATAGAACTCATCTCTAGCAAATCTAGCAAGCAAATTTGATTTACCAACTGCAATCACCAATCACACCTGAAAAGATAATCCTTTTTTCTTCCTCAGGACTATGTCATCTTCTTCACCACATAAAATGGAAGCTAGAACACCATCACTATTTATGTATGAAGTAAAAAATGAGCAGGAAAGACCACTTGGAAGAATTTCAAAGGCAGGGGTCGGCTACAGAAGGAAACAGCTAAAGAAAAGAAGAATGAAGCCTCAGTGGTAAAAGTTCTATCAGGAGATGACGAGTGGCAGTAAAATTTCCAATGTGGACTTGCTGTGCACCATGAACTACAACATCCGTCCAGTCACTGTAGTTTACTTCTTCGAGTACTAATTCAGTCCTAAAAGGAAGTGACAACTTTCAAATATCTGCACAAAAGCAAAGCATCAGAAACTTAAAATTTCAGCAAATAATAAAATGCCTTAAATTAGCTCTCCTAAAGAAACAAGCTTCCATGCTTCTATAGGGTACAATCTAAACATAATAGGGATAATGAATGAGATAGTGTGAAATCAATAAGATCTTGCTCATCTAATGTCCCACCCCCTCGTTGCTTCTACTCCTTGCTTCTTGCCGCCAAGTATTAAGCTCAATACCTGAAAGCAATATGATGGAAATCAAGCACTCTGAAAATTTGTGCACATAGAAAAATTTAGTTTTAGATTTTAAAATGACATCACCAACTAGCTTGGAATTGAGGTGTAATAGTAGTAGTTGCTGTTGTAGTAGTATTCTAAGATGACTGACATACATAAGAACAATCATTTGGACCTAAAGAAGTTCCCAATACTCACCTAATTCGCTGTAGGTTTACCTGTTTATACCATGTTACTTTACAAACTATTGCTCAATAAAGTATAGCAGAAAGACAAACAATCACCAACACACTTGCATGTGCTTTTTGAAGCAGGAGACATTGATCAGCTTCTCAATGAAAATAAGTAAAAAATCTCAGTAGATGGGGAAGTACGAACATAGAACTGTTGGTGTAAAGAAACAATAAAGGACCAAAATCCTCAAATGGCAAACTGCGAAGCAAGGCTGTGAAAACTATGGGAATAGTCACTGGTGTAAAAAGTCCAATTAAGAGAACTGATCTCCTGGACCATTTGCCCTACAAAAATAACAATGTAATTGAGGAAAATCAGTTCTATAGCTCCCATTACAAATATTCTTTTACTTATATGGATGGCCATATTCACATGAGATCAGTAAATAATATACAGGACATTTTTGTAGGCCTAAAGGCACCTAACCTTGTCCTATATTGTACTAAAGCACAGGAAAGGATTAAAAATTACCGATACTTAGGATCTGAAAAATGACAATGAAGATGGACACAATGCATTAAAGTTTAAACGGGTAACAGATTCCTAAAAAAAAAATTGTTCATGCATTTAGTATTTTAAATAACATATTCAGTTCTTTGAGCTACACTGAAATGATTAGAAGTTCATACAAGAGTTGTAATTGAAGAATCTTGAAGTTCAGCACTGTGCAGTTTACTACATTTGGTCCTCTTTCCCATATAACTGAAAATATTAGAGATTTAAATTGCAGTATTGTAAGGTTGCTGAAAAATAAAAGGTTGCTCGTGTTTTTTGTCATGCAAACCAGCCAGCTGATGACTGATACAAAACTGGCACGCCGCATTTTTTTGAAACTGAAACTGAATTTTTTGTTTGGAAATTGACTGGCACTGCATTTCCAAACATATACAAACATTAATAAAGAGCTCTATGAAAACTAGAAAGCCACCACTCTCAACCCCTCTTGAACACTCCATTTTAAGCTAAATCCACTTCGACCATTAGAAGTTCTATCTCCCACAAACTGCTTTAGCACATTCTTTTTTTATTTGATATCGATGATGTCCGCTAACTACACGCACCTTGACTATAGTTTAATAATTATAAGAGTCTTGCTACCTTCCACCAATACGCATAACGAGTAACTCAGTCCACTTAGTCTTAGGCAGATAAGAAGAATTCACCTAGTTGGGATTCAAGCTTTATTTCCCAATGTTGTCACTCCAACATCTTCAATCATTGGCAACCCCTTGGCGGTACTACTTCAATATGAATACTAATGGCAAAGGAGCATAATCTCTATATCGCAATTGCCCTAGCTTACAAGCGCAATGCATCTTTCTATAAAGTTAATCGAACCAATTAACTACACCTCAATGCCAAACTATGGAATGCTATATAAATCTTTTCTTTTTTGATCATCAAAGATTTCGTAAATGTTTGCACTAAGCTAGTGCAATACATATACTTCAGATTGTGCAGACCCCATATTATATCCAAAATTGCATTTAACACCCTGTACAATAATCAGGTTGGCTATATAAATCTTGTATACCATTCACTCGATTTTGGTCTATTTCATTCCAATACTATGTCCTTTACGGAATATCAAGGGTTCTATAAATCTTACTTATCCATAGATGGGATAGTTTAATCCGACTAGTTTGTGCCGTTTATAAGAACTTTTGCTTAGACAACTCTCCGTAATGAAGCACCTATCTCTTCCTTTAACAAAGACTTAATATCACATCAATAAACAGAAAGTGCAACCTTCTGCAAGTAGTTGCAGTAGTACTCAAATGGCTAACGTAAAAGTTTAATTTTTTTAAAACCTTCATCTTGTAGTTGTACTCCATAATAAGGCTAGTAGATCCCTTTATCAGAATTGGAAAAAGAAAAACCATGTCTAGCTGATTGCTCCAAATTTATTGGAATATATTTTTTTGATAATCAGCGGTGAAACCGAGCGCCTTGCGCACTCGACTAATTTCACTGATACCCGCCACCTCCCACCAGCCATCAGTACCAAGTAACTTGTCCATCAAGTCTAGGACAGATAGGAAGAAATCACCTTGTGTTTTTTGTCTCATTCTTGCTTGAACCCGAGACCCCATGATTCTCACCCAATTTCATCGACTCACTGCACCACACCCTTGGGTGCAAATTTATTGGAATATTGTTGTTCGGACTCTTCAAAAATGTCAACAAATAGTGCATATTGGAGGATCCGAATCCGAGCAAACATATTCCTTATCCAAAAAAGAAGAACACCCTCACCCAGCCTGTTCAACCATGATAGGAAAAGAGCCCCATCCACATGTTAAATCACTTTGACAATTGAAAGGAAATTGACCTTGGAGATAGAGAACAGCATCCTAAAGCTGAAGTTTTCTTCCATATGGGACCCTATAGTAAATAATAATTTCAACCATAAGCTACACTGGTATAAGCTGCTCCCATCATGTCTAACAAAAGAACTCAAAATATATTGTATGACTCAAACCAGACATACAATAATTACTAAGTATGTAACAGTTTATTTACACAACTACTTCTAGTGCAACACTTTAACACTTAAAAATCATAGAATTTTGGATTTACCAACAAAGATAAAAATATACACATTAGACTAAATGCAATTAGCAACCACCCTTTTTAAGGATATTCCTAAATCACAACCCTTATCCCCACCCTCACATCTCCATTTCAAGGTGAACAAAGACAAAAGGAAAAGCTGAAATTTTTTCAATCTGTAGAAGTTTGAACTTTCAAGCTCAATGATAACAAGAAATTAGTAATAAATAAACAAATTTGATGATAAAGTTTCAATCTTTTTTGAGAAAAGGCACATACCCAATTTTTTATAATGATCAAATGCTACATTCTTATCAACCAATCAAAGTGTGTGATCAAAATCAAGAACCTTTCTTGGACAGCATCAATGAATCAAACAGCTCTAAAATGGGGTGATTTTGAACAATGCGTGTGTGGAAAACATAGGGAACAATGATTGGCTGCTTTTGGGTTTTGGAGAGATTAAGGACAATTTCAAGATTCAGGGAAGATGGAGTGGGCGAGAGAGAGAGAAGGAGGGAGAGAGAAACCAGATTTACAGCATTTTTGACACTTACTTATACAATGTTGAACAGATGGCAGCAATAAATGCTTATTCAGCTAATGGATATATTTAGCCCAGTCCAATTCAAAATATATATACAACACAATAATAATATACTCAGTCTAATCTCACGTGATAACATGTATACCTTTTTCTTAATATATTCTTGTGTGTGTTATTTGTTTCATTTTATGAGAACATGTTTGATTGAGCGTGATATTTAGCTCCCGTTTGACCATCTGTTTAGAAGTTGAAACTTGAAATTTAAGTTTTTGAAATTATGTTTGGACATGCGTTTACTTAATTTTTTTTTGAAGTTTTTGCGTGAAAGCCGCAAAATCCAAAAACCGGCTAACACTTTAGGAACTTAAAATATTTGAAGATTAGATTTTAAAAATCTAATCCATTTTATGGCTAAACAGATATATAAAGATAAATTTTTAAAATTTATGACCAAATACTAACTTGATAAATAATTTTAAAAAAACTCTTTATATTAATAATTTTATATTGTATAAGCTGACTTCATGTTTAATTTATGAAAAAATAAGGAATGTGTTATCATGTTAAAATAAATTTTCTTTTTCATTCTTATCAATAAGAATGCATGAACAAAAAAGATTTTCTCTGATTAAAAGTTTCGATTTTGAGTTTTTAATATAATTTTTTTAATAAGAAGTATTTTTTTCGAATGAACTATACACAATATAAATTTAAATTAATCAAATTTCAAAGATAAATATCAAACATCGAATGAATAAAAAAAAGATAGTATACAATCAATGAGAAAAACGAAAAAGAATGTACTTGCATCTACGACTATACATCAGCACATCTATAATGTTATTTATAGGTTCACGTAAATTCAATAAATTTTATTTCGACTCATATATGTATGTGTGTGTGTGAATATTTAACAATTTATGAGTGATTTTTAAAAAAAATAAAAAAAATAAAAAAAATAAAAAAAATCATAAATTTTAAATTTTAACTTCATCTTTATATATTAATTTTAATTTTTAATTAATTAATTGTTTAATCAATTATGTTTATGTACTTGGTTAATTCCTTATCGTATATTTTTTTATTTAATTTTTTTATGGCAAAATGGCAGTACTGCCAGTCTGCAATTGCCTTGAATAAAGTGGACAGAAGGAACAGCACCTCTCATCAACTTTCTACTTCTGAAGGAATTAATTTTTTTTTCCTTTTTATTTTTTCAATTTGATATTGTCGATATTTATATTGAGGTTTGAGTCGGCATAAAAATTATAATTATACTATTAAACGCATGCCAATAATTTGAATTAATAAAATTCTATATTAGTAAAATTATTGGAGAAAAATTTTAAAAAAAATCTGCTTGAAGTTATTTTTTTAAATCTAAATATAGAGAAGACATTATCGTACATTTTCAAAATATTAATTTTTGTTAGCTCCGTGGTATTTTAAATTTATCTGTCACGCTAATTCTTCAAAACTAAGTACGTGTGAATCTAGTAAATATCGTACTTCAAATAATATTAGAAGTAATTAAGAAGTAAGGAAAGATATAATTAAGAAGTAAAATTTTAGTTAATTTTAATGTATTAAATATTAGAAGTTCTTCCATCTTACAAATAATAAAGATTTAACAGATATAACTTTAGTTAATTTCAAAGTCCTAAATATTAGTAGAATAATTAAATGACAATTTTATCTATTATAGAGTCTTTTAATGAAGAGCAAAAGTTTAATTAATATTTTTAAGGGTTCACATTTTTAATATATATATATATATATATATATATTCATTTTTGCTAGAAGTATTTTTATCACTAAAAATGAGAATTGCACTATGAATTCAATTAGTCGAACCTAAAATGGATATTTTTAGATAACTTTCTTTTGACTAATATTTAAAATAGTATTTAAATATAACTATTATATATAAAAAAATCCACAATACTTTTATGTAACTTAAGGTACAAACGTCGCATCAAGAAAAATTAAAGTATCAATATCTGAAATGAATTGATACGAATATTTTATTTATAATTATTGTTAAATATTTTATCAATTGTCAAGATGGCCGAGTTGGTCTAAGGCGCCAGTTTCAGGTACTGGTCCGAAAGGGCATGGGTTCGAATCCCATTCTTGACAATTAATTTTTTTTTTTCTTTGTGGGTTTTGTAATCTTGCATGTATCGTAATGATTTCATTTAAAATTTAAAACGATAAATGCGCTTATATAAAGAACGTATAGAAATACGATATTTGGTGTGAATATATAGTGCAAATGTCACAAAAGAAAGAAAAATATTTCTAATGAACGTGGATATTTGCTTTAATAACAATGTCACTTCTGACGCTATGCACACCTCAATTATTTCATTGAATATATGCTAAATCCAACCAGAATTAAGAGTATAGAATGTTGTCTAAAGCGTTGAGGCTATGGGCTCTATCTTAAAAGAGTTCAAAAAGTAATACAATTAGGGGTCGCTCGATTGAGAAACAAGTTATCTCAAATAAATTATTTTTTGGGGGATTATTATCTCATCCTAAATATTATGGAATAAAAATAAAGTAATTTTGGGAATAACTAATCTCGGATAAATTATTCGAGATTTTATCCTAACCAAACATGGAATAACTCTCATTAAAAAATTAATCTTTCAAACTATTTATCTCTTAACCGGTATCAATGAATCCGTAATTCCTAGGAAATAACATCGATGCACGTGTTAGTAAGTAAAACTAGGAAATTAGCAATCAATTTGAGAAAACTAGCCACTAAATTGAGCATTTTCTTTTCCTATTGAAAAGATGGTGATAATTCAAGTATAAAAATAAAATATTTAATAATTAAATGTATTTTAATTCATAAATGGTGATAATTCAAAGTGAAAAAAATAGTTAGTTAAGGTGTGTGAAACTCAATAAAAATTAATACTTAAGTATATTTTTGACCAATTAACTTCTAAAAAAAATTGTATTATTTTGAGTAAGATAGAATATAAAATAATATTATGCTATAAATACTATATAGATAAGAGTATTGGAAGGACTTCTTCTTTTGGTTACTGATGAAATAATCTCCATATATCACGGCTTTTGTCAAAAACACATCAGAAATATCACGATTTTTTGAATTTCATACCTGAGTGTGAATTTCCTACTCGGTCTATTTATCATATTATCAAACACACCTCAACTATCACTTGTTCACTTTTCCTACCATCAAGTGATAGTTGAGGTGTGTTTTGATAAACACTTGGTGATAGTTCAGGTAAAAAAACTCGCTCACCCAATAGTTTATGTATGAAACTAAAAAAATAGTGATATTTCAGGTGTGTTTTTCACCCTTCACTCTATAGCTAAATGTTCAATCTCCAAACCTTTCAATTCAAGACAAAAGCAAATGACAGATAACCACACACAAAAAGAAGTGAAGTTCAATTAATATTTTCAAGAGCTAAGTCTATTAATTCAATAAAACAGTGTTCAGTGAGAAAACAACATCATTCATTTACACACACAGCCACTACCTTGACAGCTTAGGAACTAACTACTAGTACTGAGTTCAAGAGATTTCCTTGGTTTCAAGGGCTGCAATTTCTTTGACAACTTGTGCTTTGTCAGCCTCAAATTGCTCATCCTGTAAGATAAGGAAGATAAAGAGTTAGGGAATACTGTTTTTTGGGATAACTGCGGTGTCCAAGCCAGCTTATGCGCATAAGACTAAGGAAAATTTTGAGGCATCCTTTCATAAGATACAGCTCTGGGTTCATATTTATTGTGCATGTAACATATTCTTGTACCTTTGTCAGTCTTAAGTCGGCAAAGAGGCGCAGAAGCTTGCTTCTTGTTTATGGCTAGCGGATGCTAACAATATCTGAAGGCTTGTTCTTGTTTGCAAGCAAATAACTGTAAAAGTTGTAAGTCAGGAGACAAAGCTGCTAACAGAACAGTCAGCACTGGTAAATATGGAAAATGTCAAAATCAATAGAGAGTACCTTTGAAACATGGAATGCTTCTATTCGATGCTTTGCTTTGACTCCTGCAAAAGGAGGAATTCAGCAATCAACAAAAGTTGACAGCAATTCAAGAAGATAATTTGATGGCCTAGCCATTTTTCTTGGTGCTAGGCTTTTCAGGTCATCAGCTAAAGTGATGGGGAAAGGAGCCGCACAACTTTCTCTATCCTCGTAAAACTTACCACTCTGCCCCAGCAAATGTTTATGCATGTTCTAAGAGGTCAACTTGTAATCACTCTAAAACCACATGTTGTTCACTGAAACAACTCCATGCCACACTGGTGAAGTCATGGATACTGTTTAAGGTGGCAATTTGAGACCCTAGTTTCTTAACTTGTTCACATGAGTGAGTGATATATTCAAATTCAAGTCTATTTGCCCAAAGCAAAAAGTGGTCCATCTAATTTTACTCATTTCACAAGTTAACGATTTGTCCATTGGGTTAAGCTGGGACTTAACACGCACAAAAACTTGATCTGGTGTTGCAAAGCAAATATCAACTGCAACCGTTTCATCATATATATGGTAAAGCCCCCACTAGCCACAAAATAGGAAGACAATAAAATCAAATGCACCAAAAGAACTAAAGAAACTTCAAGTGAATACAAGATTAAAGAATAAAATAGAATGGCGGTCCGGAAGAGAGGGCTGAAATAAGAACAATGCAACCAAATATAGCTCAATACCCTGAGAAGATTCATGAGATCCTTAAGTTGTCTCTTGAACTAACTAACGTAATACACATTTCGCAGAATTTGAGCGGTCAAGCAGGATATCTCCCAACAGCTGCAAAAGTAAAAACAGACATCTTTAAAGACTAAAAGAAAAACAACGAAAAAGGGATTCCTTTCAGGCTACAAGTCACAACTGCTTAAATAAATTGTAAAGACTCACTGTGTGAAGGAATTACAGAAAGACTCCAGAACTATAATGACCTTCAGTGATGTATAACAATATGAATTTCCATAAAAAGAAATGACAAGAGCTTGAATAAATGGAAAAAAACTGAACCGCTGGAAATTTCTCCTCAAAGTCGTGCTGTTCTGTTTCCGCCAATCAACAGATTGAATCTCTCCGTTCTAGTGAAACAGTAAAACTGCTTAATTCTGAATACGTGAATTTCATTCAAGTTTCTCTTATCCAAGTTCTCAATTCCTTCCCTGCTTTAATCATGGAAAGAGGATTCTGCTAACCCCAACGCAAAAGGTACATATAAAAGTGTTTTCTAAGGAAATTACGATGTCAACTACGAACACAGCCCTGAGTAAAGAAAATGCAAAAGAAACTTCTTTCAACAAAATGAGGATCAGTATACAAGGGATAGAGAAAATGTGTAATATGAGGAGGGGCTGAGGTAGAAAATGCACATCAAACATTTATGAGCCACTATGTACTTGGTTCCACTGAGATACTTCCCCAAAGATGTGAAAAGTTTCTGAAGGAACATAACTTTTCCGGGAAGTATATTAGTCAGCACAAGTTGTCTACAAGAAGAGTGGAGGCTTCCCTTACCTTGATGGCTTGGGTTTCTGGTGATGTAATTACTTCGGACTCGAAAGCAGTTTGAGTTATACTGGCAAAGAACTAAAAGCAAAACCAGCACAGAATAAGTTCCTCGTGATTGATTTATCAAAGCAAGAGTAATTGATGAGAAAATCTAACAAGAATACTGGAAAGCTATAAGTTAAAAAAAAAATATCGATACAGATACAATTTGAACACATTTATGTATCAACCATTAAATCCAAGTACAAACAGTGAAGTTCATGTAGCTGACACCAAAATCCTCCCCTTACCCTTATCCTTCAGATAATAACAGTTGATCCTAATCATCCCTATCCTCAACTGCATAAACTTGAGTGAAAGGAAAAGGGCAGCAACAAGAACAAACTCTAAGGTTCTTAACAAAACATCTCTTTCCAATTACATGTCAAAATTTTAGCACCCCTTTGTTGATGATGGAAAGGTGTGGCAAGAGACACCATTGGGTGAAAAGCAAGAGCTTCTAAGATAACAAAGTACCTGATAGCCATGAAGCCCCAAAAATAAAGGTAAAAGTGCATAAACTGAGTGCTCCATCTGTACTAAGAGAATCATTTCATTGTAATAAAGAACATAATAGTGTCAACGGGTAAAACACGTTGAAGTATCTTGAGAGCATAGTTTCATAAATCAAAGCTATAAGAAGCAAGAAATTTCTAGAGGATAACTTTTAACTATAGTTCACAAAACAAGCTTGAATGTGTACAACTGAAATACAAGCAGCAACAAGTTCATAGAGAACTCCTGGTAACAATGGTATAAACAGTTCACTTGCATGTGTACAATAATAAGCAATTAGACAAATATACTAAATCTATTACCCAGTCATAATTCTTCGAAAGAAACTCAGCTACTGTTGATTTGTGCCTTGTCAAGAGTTCCTGCCAAAAAAAATTCCAACCAAATTGGGATAATGCCGTATTAGGCATGACAAACAACTCTTATGAAAGAGAAAGCTTCAAAACAAAAATAAATATGTCAAGACCACCATTAGCTTTGGAATGATCATAGTATGACCAATCTACTGAATTTCAGTAGGAATTAATCCAGCAAGTTTACTGCAGCATTGACACTAAGAAGGCCCAATCATTTGATTTGATAAAAGCATGCTAACCACATCTTGTACAGACAAGGGATATTGCAGGAGTACAATTGGCTTTTTCCTACTTTTCTCAAGAGGTCTGCTAGTGCATAGGGAATAAGATTGATGCCATACTTGCTTAAATAGCCATTGAAATGACAATAGAATATTTTCAGGGAACAACGATTATCTATCAGATATTCATTCCATTAACATAATTAAAAGGACCCAACCTTAAAAGTTGCAGCGGCATCAGCAGCAATGTCAAAATTTGGCAGCTGAATATAATCAAAGAACTTCTTCACATGCTCTGATTCCAAGACATACCTAACAACAGAAGCACGCATATAACTTCTCAATACCTATCAATTCAAATGATATATAGTTGATATATATCAATTCAAATTGATATATCAATTCAAATGAACAACAGTCAAAAGCAAAATGCTTACTGATTCCCCCACCCACCCGGAAAAAAAAGAAGAAGAAGAAAAAGTGCATCAGATAGGTTCATGTGATTCACCTTGCAACAATTTGGTGTCGAATGCATTCCCTTAGCATTGTACCATAATGCAAAGCCATATCTGTATTCTCATACCTAAACGATAGGGAAAAGAATCATCAGAAATCCATATACAAATAGCCAAAAGATCTTTCCTTCCTAGAAACAAATTTCGTAACAGAAGGTATCCTATCAGTTTTTAAAATGGAAAACATCCTACCTCAGCCCCATATGTGAATAGTTACTTTGATTACAACAACGCCTCAATCCCAAACAGTTGGGCTCGGCTATATGAATCCTCACCAACTCTGTAGCTCTATTTAAGCTTATCTCAGGCCAATATGCTATAATAAAATAAAAATAAATAAAAGTAATAGAAATTCTCTATATTTTTTACTGGTATATACAAGGATAAAGGAGACCTTAAAGCATAGGACCTAAAGTGAAAGTACTAATTAGACAAAATTATATTCCCAACTAATTGGTATCGCTATCATATATAGATCATTTTCTTCCATCATGCCTTATTTTTCAATTAAATCTGTATCGATTTCAAAAGATCGTATATCTTTCCAGACAGCTTCATTCCAAGTGATCTTATATCTACTTTACTCCACTTTAACACCTTCACTCATCATGATTTCATACCTATGAACCGGTGCATCTAGAGATCAATACAGGGCATGACAAAAGTATCTCAAGCGATCTGTTCTCATTCTATCCTCGATATGATCTACTTGCACCTTCTGTTAATCTGAATGCGGTCTTTTTCAATCTTGTCTAATATTATATGACCACACATTCATCTTAGCATTCGCATCTCTGGAACGCTTTATCTTGTGTATGTGTTGGGACTTTAGCAGCCCAACATTATCTTCATATAACATTGTTGGTCTTAAAATTTTCTATAAAACTTACCGTTCACCAATGGGCATCTTCATCACATAGCACCCAGCAGCATTTCTTCATTTTGACCGTCCTATCTTGATTCTATGTATAACATGTTCATCTATCATACCATTCTTATAGAACATCGAGCCTATATACCTGAACTGTTTGCATTTTATGTACGCAATCATGTCTAATCCAACCTCAACTTCACTCCTCTTAAACTAACTACACTTATCGTGCATGTGTTATGTCTTACTTCTAATTATTTTAAAATCTTACTTAGAGTGTTTCCCCCAATTCATGTTTTTGGTTTACCTAGCTGATTTTTAATAAGCACAATATCATCAACAAATAACATTTACTATGGGACCTCATCTTGTATTGTATTAATTAGCTCATCCATAACTAGGGTAAACAAGTACAGGCTCAATTACCATTCCTAGTGTAAACCACGGTTATGGAAAACTCTTCTATATCTCCAACTAATGTTCTCACACTAATGAGGGCTTCTTCATACATATCCGTATGGCTTTTATATGTTTATTATAATGCTTTTCTTCTCCATCATCAACCCAAAGGCCTTTTCTTAGTATTTTTATCTTGTGCTTTCTCAAAGGAGTTAGTTTGATTAACATATAAATTGAGGATATAGAATAAACTATTCAAAATAATTCCAGCAGTATATGTTAATTTGATTTTTATTTTAAACTTTTAAAAAAATAAAATTGGATCTGTAATTAAATTTATTAGTTCTTGAAATTTGTTCCATATATTCAGTCAATATTTTGAGATGACCAAGAGTGTCTCGGAGAAATGGTGTACCATCTTACTTCAAACAAAGTTCAATGACAAAGTATATGTCAAATGAGAACATGCAAGAGAGTTTAATGATTCTTTCAACAAATAATTTGTGATAGCTTGCCCATGCATAGGAATCAGCAATGTTTATTAGAAAAAGAAGTGCAAAAATACTTTAAACAATCAAAAACTCATAAAAATGAATCAATCTGATAATGCAGTAAACACATGAAAATAACATGCCACCATATTTGTAAACGTCTGCCACTGCTTACTCCTGCTACTAATATATCCATCAGATCAATGTTTGCTTCCGGCACCAAGCAATCAACCGCGATTGAACCTGCTGTCTTTGCAGATTCGCTACTACTTGAGTAACATCTTTACGAGCCTGCAAAAAGTAAATCTCCTTGTAATAGGAAGACAAGAGGATGGAAACAACAAGATCTTGGTGCATATTGTGGTCAATTAACATAAAAGCCAATACCAAATTATCAAATCACATGCAATGAAACCAGAAGCAAAAACTAGAGAACCAGACGATATTCTCATGAAATGCAGAAAAATGCATAAGAAAGCCAGTTGATACAATAAGATGAGGCAACATGACCAGAAGAAACTTCACGCACTAAGGTTAAGAATTACCTCTAAATTCAGTTTTGGAAGAATATTAATCAGCAGCCGTAGAGTGTCTTCTCTAAAAAATTCTTGAGTCAGCTGAGAACAAGCATCAGAGAGAGGTTCTGATTGACCATTCCCGTAAAGAACAGACTTTAATTCCCGAATTGTCTTGCCTAACTCCATCATCTGCAGATTCGGATAAGAAGTACACAAGTCAAATTTATAGCCAATTGGTATATATTCAATCAGAAACAGTACTACATATGGATGTTCCTTCTTTTTCATCATAATTCACATAAATAGCACTGTTACTGGTGGGAAGAGTAAAAGATGATCTCAATGTAGAACTCCAAAACCTAAAGATAAAACCAAGTCTAAGGATGACAACAAATTTGAAAAATTGTCCGAGTACAACTAGCAAGTCCACTAAGTAACTTCTATCCACCAGTTTCATTACATTTAACCGACCAAATAAACTCGGGAGCAAGGCATAGTTGATTCACCCATTGAAGTTCTACCAATTTAAGCATCCTAGGAAAATCAAAGTAAAGATTGAATTTTATGCAGAAACAAATGATCCCAATCCAAATTTAGCTAACTAAAGACATCCAATTCTGACAATGCACAAAGCTATCCAGATTCAAAAGCATATGGCCAACAACAACAACAACAACCCAGTGTAATCCCATCAAGTAGGGTCTACGGAGGTTAGAATGTGCGTAGACCTTACCATTACCACAACAACAACAACAACAACAACACAACTCGAATCAGGGGTGGAGCTGCAATTCTGCATAGATTTAGCCTAAACCATGTATTGCTGGGCTAGAGATCCTCTTAATATATATAAACAATGCATCCGTGAACCCAATAAACTGTGTGTTTCTGCCAGAATTCAAAATCCATAAGCACTTAGCCTCACCTCCGCCTGGAAACTTAACAAACCAAAAAAGTTAGATGATTGGTAACCATGAAATAGACAAGTACACAAGCTCATCTAAACATTACATTAATTTAGAAAAAAGAAAACGAACAAAAGAGAATATCAATTCCGTTCCATTGGAGTCCATTTTAAGATAAGTAAGATTTTAACAAACAAATCTTTTACCTTTTCTTCTCTCTTGCTCTCGCGAGTATCAGAATTACGCTGTGCATATATAAGGAGATCCCGAGTCTGACGAACAAGTTCAACAGGAGTTTTCGGCTTTGATTTAAACAATAAGCCCTTCATCTTCACCGACTTATCTCCGGCGCCGATTCTAGTCCCCGGTAACGACAAAGCTTCCGCTTTCGCTCCCGCTGCTGCTCCTTTCTGCCGCCGGCGACCAGAGCCTGTTAATTCACTGCGATCTGCCCTGCGGCTCTGTGCACCGAAGCCCTGTACTGCATGTACAACAGATTCCTGTTTTCAGTTGAATCTGGCTGGGCCCCACTCCCCCGAAATATCACGGATCTAACATTTTTTAGTTAAGTGGAAGCAAAGTATAAAGTTGCACACTAATATTACTCTTTTTATTTAAAATAAAAATTAAAATTAAAAATACATTATTGTGAATTTAATATATTTTAAAATAAAACAATATTCTTTTAATATTACCCTAATAAATATTCTAAAATTAAAACATTTGAAAATTAATATAAAAACATAAAAATATTAAAAAAATCTAAAAAAATAAAAATATTTTTAATTATGATTGTTTTTTATTTTTGAATTTTAATAATTATCTTTAATTATAACTAAAAAAATTGATAAAAGCTAATAATTTAATTACATGAAATATTTAATCGGCATAACTAATTTTAAAATACAATAATTATAATTTTTAAAAATTAATTATAACTGAATAGTAAATTAAAAATTAAATAAGTAAAAATAAATATTTACTTTATAGGGCAAACAAGTAAAAGTGCTCTTAATCATCATACATATCAAGTTTATTGGTCTAATTAATTTAAATTTATATTGATAAATTATTTAAGGTTTTTTACAAAATTTATCAATAAGATATTTAATAAAGTATAAATAGACGTCAATAATTTCAATTTTATTGAATTAAATCTTATTTATAAAATTATATCGAATATATTATTATCGCTATTATTATTATTTACGAAACGATGAATTTAAAATGACTTAATTTAATGCTAGCATGGGATCCTGTATGATAATGATGACACTTCACGTGAAGCAACAAAATGTCCTTTTCCTCACAATCAATGACAAATTAATTTTGCCATATTCTATTGACATGAATAGTGGTGAGATAAATATAATTTTTTTTTAATTTTAATTCTGCATTTTTGATATAAAAAAAGTTTATATTAAAAATGTTATTATTGTAATAATTCCTGCAATATGCGATTTAAATTAGCTTAACTTTAATATAAAAAGCAAACACCAAAATAAATAGTCGATATCTTTTATGTAAATAGTTGGACAGATTTATTTATTTATTTTTAACCGATATATATAGATTATTTATATATTGTATATAAATTATAGTTTATATTTCTTGCTGCTGAAATTCTTGCTTCCTAAGATAGCTTTGTGGCTCATTCGATTATTTTTCATTTAAGCAATTTAGATGAACAGTTATTTAGTCAATTCTTCTATAATTTTGGGTTAATATGTTCTTTTGATTTTTTTTGAAAAATTCGTTGACCTCAATTAATTTAAATTTATATTGCATAAAGCCGATTAAAAGAGAAGCTAATCCCAACTAAATATTAGTAGTTGTTTTAACAAATTATAATTGTTTGAAAATATTTGATATTTAAAAAAAATAAGAAAGAAAAATTCAAGTCAACCCTTACTTAAAAGAAAATACTATTCTATTATACTAATTAGTGGAGTGTTAACAAATTTATATTATAGTTTAAATAAATATTTTAATCAGGAAAGTAAGAAATATTAAGTAATTTCTCTTATGTGTTCGGAATTTTAATAAATAGGATTATCCGATATTTATGTTAATAAAAAATAACAGAAAAATATTAGGATAAAATAAATATGAACATTCAAATATTTGATGCACTAAATGCTGAGTTGAGTCGGTCAAGATGTCTTAGTGGTGAAACGATAGACACGCGAGACGTGAAATTGGTAAGATTCAATTTCAAATTCGAAATTTTAGGATCAAAATTCTTTTCTTTGAAAATATTGCTTCTAAAAGTTAAGTCTTACAATACCTAAATTTAAATTAACTACCCCAAATAGGAAATAAAAATAAAAGTAAAGGTTAGTCAATTAAAAATAGTGACATTTTCTTTTAGTTATCTACTCGATTTTCGATATTTATGTTAAAATCAAATTATTTGTATCACACGGTGCAAAAGTCATTATAGTAATATACTTTTAATAAGATTTTCTTCGTACCCTCATTATAGCGACACACTTCTAATAAAATTTTCTTTATATCTAAAATTCAAACACAACTTCTGCTTAATATGATGAGACCTTAATCATCCCACTACGAGACGCATTTGATTAAATAGTGACACTTACTTGCACCATTCAATGAACTTCTTAAAGTCATCTAAGAAAAAAAAGAAATATATTTTGATATTATAACTTCAACATGAAAGGCAGAATAATAGCCAAAAAGGAGAAAATACAGCAGTAAACAGGAAAAACAAAAACAAATAAAAAACCGAAAAGCCGCCTAAAGTATTTCGCGTTCCCGCAGAGAATTTGAAAATTTGAAAAAAAAACTCATACGATTTTACAATTTTTTGAAGGAAGTGAGGTTCCTGTAATTCTCCCACGGCTTGTCCCAAACTACCGCCAAATACTTACTGCCGGTACGACGACCGCCGTCTTTGGCGGAGATTACCAGCCGGTAATTAGTGCCGGCGACGACTTGTGTTTCTCCTTTCACCACTCGTTTAAACACCAAATTGGATTCGGACTCCTTGTTGTGCTGATCCACTGCGAATTTCCCGATCTCCACTACATGACGGTCCTTTGTGTCGGTTATAGGGGTCCAACCGCCTAGTAAACCTCCTTTTCCGCCGCCGAGTGAGGCTGAGGCGTGGAGGAAGAAGGAAGCGATCACCACGGCGCCGAGAGCTCCGGCGAGAATACGGTTGAATTTGATGGCCATTTTTTGTGTGTGAGAGGGGTTTTGAGAATTCAATGCAAATTTGGGGAAGAAAATGTTGGCTGGTGCACCTTATTAATTGAGATCACGGCACGTGGAGAACAGATTGTGGTCACGTGACTTGCTTCCTGCATTTGCTCCGTCACTGAAGTTTATATAAGTCCCTAAAGTCAAACGTTCACATGGGTACATATGAGGTTCATGCTCACGGGTGGAGTTTTTGTATTTGGCTTATATTTATTATATAATCACTTCAAAAGTGAGATCTGGGGAGGGTAGAGGGTACGCAAATCTTACCTCCATCTCAGAAGCAGAGAGGCTGTTTCCGATAAGTAGTTACAATCTATTTGGTCTAAATTTGATTCGACACAAAAAATTTTAAAAAATAATTTAAATCTTATGGTATTAAACTAAAAATTCTTTTAATGCTACAAAATACTTTGTTCAAGCTGGAGAGAGCAATTTCAGCAGATGTCATGGAGAACTGGTTAGCAACAATGGAGGCTTCCCCAGATGGAATTTTATTCTGAGATTGGGTGCACTTGGAAGAGTAAATGCCAGGGATAGATTAGTCCAGTGGGGTTTAACTACAAATCAAATTTGCCCTTTGTGTGAAAAGAAACCTAAAAGCTTGAATCATCTGTTTTTTGTATGTGAGGTATCTACTGAAATATGGCTGCAATTACTGAAGGCAGAGTCCTCAGGTTGTGATCAAGCTCATCATACAGGACATTCATACTAAGAGCTACTAAACAGGCCAGAATTGCATTATGGCTGAAGGACTACAGTTTCTATTCTAGCTAGAAATTGTTTGTGTTAGTGTAACTTAGATGTTGATTGCTGCTTTTCTTTGTTATTTTGTTCCAATGATCCTTAGTTAAAGGTAACTGTGGGGGCAATGATTCTTGTCCAACAGTTCACTTTTTTTTTTTTCATTGCTTTGTAATGTTCATTTATGGTAATGAAAATGTTAGTTATCAAAAAAAAAAAAACCTAAAAATATGTGTAATGTATCAAAATATTTTTGAAGTTTTGTGATCTTAAATATGTTCTTCTGAAACATACTAAGTAGTAAGAAGGATGATAAAGACGCACAAATTGAAATAGAAAGAGTATGTGTTCTTTTTTTGGCTTAATATATGTACTGTATATTTTTTTGTAATTACGATGTCCGATCTAGCTTGTACACACCTCGATTAATTGCATGAGGTATTATTGCCTCCCACCAAAACATACATAGTAACCTCCTCCACCAAAGCTTGAATAAAAAGAAAAAATCATTTAATATTTTTTTCTCCGCAAAAATTTAAACGTGAGATTTCAAAATCCACAATCCACTTAATTAACCACCCTTTAGGTTTTCATATACTTTTAAGTTTTAACCCTAACCATCTTAGTTTGACAAGTAAAATAATAATATATATTGAAATCTTAAACATAATAATCTCACACAAAACACTTCACAATATACATATATGATAGTGAAGACGTTACCAAGATAAGAAAGAACAAGCAACCTTATTGATTAGATGAAAGGGTAGGGAGGTGGTAACTCTTCTTTTCTCTTTCTTTTCTTTCTTTCTTGTGTGAGGTAATAACTTTAATGAATAATAGAACGTATAAGTATAATCTCACAAAGTGAAATTTGAAGAGGATAAAACGTACACGGACCTTATATTGCATACAAGAAGTAAAATAAGAACAAATGTCAAGAAGGAAAAAAGGACACTTGTAAAGCTAAAAAGTGGAAGAATGACAAGATATTCACTCCTAATATGAAAATATCATCTTAACCAGCTATACCGACCAATAAAATGTACAACCACAGACCAAAGTTTAGCTCTCAAAGTAGAATTTACACACCATAGACAGGCTAATAACATACAGGAAATATCACTAGTTAGTTATTCATTGTTTTTAACTATCATTAACTATTGATTCTGGGGAGCAACATTTCAATTTTGACTAGCTAAGCCAAATAGAATAGATCAGAGCAAACAAAACCGAATTAAACAGTGATAAGCAATGAAATTACCTGTCTATTAACTGTATCAAGATAAGGGCAGTCCCTTCTTACTTCAATTGTACGATTTTGCTTTCCTTGACTGACATTTTTGCCATGATCTTCATCAGAAAGCTGCTCCACAATCTTCTGCCTCCTCCTCCACAATACTATCTTCTATTTCTCTCTTTTTGTTCATTATGTGCGAATGACAAGTATTCACTGCATATAAGAAATCATTTATTAGTAAATACTGTCTCTATCACCATTTTACCACTAAAATTGAGAAGAACTAGAACTAAACCAAACCAGAAACTAAAACTAGCACTAAGTACATCAATTTAACATAAATAGGAGTCATTTAAGAATTATCTCCATGTTTTACCATTATGCGGGTCAGGCATGTCCATCCATTCAATTTGATCGTAAGTAACTCATAGCATGCATAGAAGTAAGCAAACTTAAAACAAAAAAGGAAACAAGTCATGATAAATTGTTTGCAGACAAAGGACAGCCTAGTGATCAATAAAGTGGACCAGGGTTCAAATCTCAACAAAGACCAAAAAAAAATACGTGATTTCTACACAATTGTTTAAGCATTTCTATGCTGGCGGGGCATAGCAAGTACTTGGTAGGATAGTCAACAACATATCCAGTGTAGTACTACAAAGTGGAGCCTGGGGAGGATAGAGTGTATACGACCTTACCCCTACCTCAGAGGTAAAGGGGTTATTTCTGATAGACCCTCAGCTCATGAAAAACAGTCCAACGCAATCCCCTGAAAAAGAAATGACGAAAGTATAAGAAATAACAGATAATAACAAAAGTAATAGATAATAACAGAACAAAAACTACAACAAAATAAAATGATAATTAGGTATAAGGCATCATTAGGTAGTAACAGAAATCGAAAGGCAAAAAACTACGGGAGCAATAAAACAATGCACTGCTACCTACTAACCTAATATGTGTCTTCCTCACCCTTTTATCTAAGGTCACATCTTCAATAAGCTGAAACTGCAATGACCTCTCCTCAACACTTCTTCCACCTAACGTTACCATCCATACTCTAACCTCTCACACCTCCGCACTAAGTCATCCGTGCAATAATGAGCATAAATCAGGTAAAACATCTACCAGGTGAACTGGTTAACGTTTATGCACAGTTTCTTCTGGTGCTAAAGGGTTTGCTATGATAGTCCTTACGTATAGGAATCTAAATAACCCCTTTATCACCCGGTAGGATAGTCGAAGAGCACAAAATGTTGCATTAACACCACATAAACTTTAAAAAGTCATGATTGATCCTTCCTTAATAACAACAAAATCAGGACGATGCAACACAAACGAGAGGAATAAAATCATAAATCATATAATACATTATATATATTTATATATATTAGGATTTTTTGCTTCACGGAGAGAGAGAACGGAAGAGACAAAGATGAAACTTACAAGTTTATGAATCGATTTCGCCGGAGAACGGGAACCGAAGAGTTCGCCGGAGAAGTTCGTCCGAAATACAGCAAATCGCAATCAATTAGGAATTGGGCCGCGTGAGGCTCCTATTTATAGATGAAGAGTAAAACTAGTTTCCTAGTAGAATTATGCTAATTTTTAGAGAAGGAATTTTAGTTATTATATTAGCTATTTG